>PVHY01002028.1:45191-137678 GCA_004024945.1 Uropsilus gracilis
AAAAAAAAAAAAAAAAAAAAAAAAAAAAAAAAAAAAAAAAAAAAAAAAAAAAAAAAAAAAAAAAAAAAAAAAAAAAAAAAAAAAAAAAAAAAAAAAAAAAAAAAAAAAAAAAAAAAAAAAAAAAAAAAAAAAAAAAAAAAAAGGGCAAAGAAGTTGATATAAATTTCTTGTTACAAGTCTGGAAATACTTCACCAAAATATTTCTTTAAAATTACTATTTGGCCCAAACAAAAAGTCTCTAACAAACTGTGAAGATCATACCATATGCTGTCTATTAACTGATTAAATTTCATTATGTCCTTAATAAAATAAAAATAACATATTATATCTGCAACAAGGAATTTCCCACTACAGTTTGTCTTTCCTCTAATCATTTTTGCATTTCATGGTAAGTATATTCTTAAGATTTTTAATATCTTTTTTATTGGCATATTGTAGCTGTATACTATACATAGAGTGATTTAGCTTCTTAATTGATAGTATTCCATCCATTAATGAGTAAACTACTCAACAAATACAGATGAGGAAAGGTGTTTGGAAGTCAAGTGTTCCAGAGATGACTAATTAAATGTACAATATTGCAGGAGTCACTTAGTTTCCCTCAGTTTTGTTTTGTCAATAGCAAAACAGAAGTGAACACCTTTGTACTGTTTACCTCTAGATGTTGTAAGAGTTGAATAATTAATTAAGGCAATTCATTTAGAAATATTTTTGAAACTATCAGACACTATAGAGTAATATGTTTCTCTCAATGATTTAAAATAGACAATTTGGTTAAAAAGTAAAAATGTTATCATTTCATAAATTAAGCTAACAAATTATTTGAAATATTAAGTCTATGTCAGAAATACCTGTTTTATAAATATGAAACCTAAAATTTATTTGAGTGGGGGGAAATAAAATCTATTTGATCAAAATGTATTGAATATTATATCCATTATTAGCAATAATATCTACTGCTAAGTTGATATGGTATGCAGATTATATGCTAAATATTTAAACATTATTTATATGAAATAAACATTATTTTCTCAGCTTCACTATAAAATATTTCAAATATTGCAGAATTAGGAAGTGAAAGAGCCAGAATTTATATTAAGATCTGTCCATTTCCAAAAGGTCATTCAATTTTCCATTATATTACTTTGTATACAAAATTTTCTTGCCTTACCATGTGTCTGTCATATATAGGTCATAAGAAACATGTTTGAAAAGTGTAAACTACAATCAAAATAAAATTAATGTTTTCTAGCAGAGGCACATAGTCAATTTGTTTCATCTATTTAGTAGCTTTTGTCTATATCCCATTATAATATATATGAAGAAATGAAAAATGATGAGAACAAAATATTTTAAAGTTCAAAGATAACTTACTGTATGAATTGGGGAGAAATGCTTAGCTATATAGGCAAAGGACTTCAATTAAATCAAATCAATAAAACAACAAAACAAAAACCCAGCAATAGAAATGGGAACCTACCTCATCTCAGGCAAAGAGACAAAGTGGTGTTCCTACTGGAATCTGTACGATGAGAAAAGAGGGCAGCTGCCACTCAGATGCTTTTTACAGGCAGCTAGAATACTGTTTCCTCTTCCATTTTTTTATACCTCATCTTACTACAAGCCTTCAGAAACTGCGACTTGCAGACAATAATAAGGCAAAAAACAAAGATGGATGAGTATGCTCTATGTAATGCATCCCACAAGTACCACTGACAAAGACTAAAAATCTGGTTGGATTTAGAGTTTTGCCTGAATTCCATGGATTTGAAGTATTCATTAGATAAGTAAGATCACATTTCAATTTAGCAGTATTACAACAGATTATCAGCTACCTGAAATTGAACAGAACCTATCTTTCTACTATAGTTAGAACCTGTCTTCCTACTATATCAGGGGGCTTAGCCTTTTACCCAAGGTAGTTAGGATAACATGCTCAACAATGGCTTACATATTTTATTCTGTTAGGCAAACATGGATGTATCTACAATCTCGTGAGAGGAATAAAGGAGAGAGGGAGGAAAAGAGGAAGAGAGAGACTGTTGCTCCTCTCCTAGTTTGAAAAATATAGGACACTAATATAAGGTATCCATAGTTGGGGGGAAGGTTCTGGAGTATAAGAGAACCTTTTACTATCTATGAAAGTAATCCTGTAAGTGTAACAATTCTAAAATATAAGGTTTACTCATTACTCACTCAAAGAAATACAAATCAAAACCATAATGAGATACTCACCTATTAGGAATGATAATATCAAAAAGCAGAAAGCAGCAAGTACATGAAAATGTGTGGAAATATTGTTTTGGAAGATGAAAGATTTCCAGAGATTGGTTGGAAAATAATGCAAAGATACATAATGCTCTTAAGCTGCACATTTAAAAAGTGGTTTTAGAAGGTATCTTTTTGTGTATCTTCTAACAATGAAAAGTTTTTAAATAACAAAACTCTTTAAAGGAAGCTACTCAAAATTATGCTCATTGCCGCTATAAAAATGGGATTTAATATTAGAAAATTTGTCAATAACGTATACCAATTATACACACACATATAATCAAAAAGCATGGTTCCTTTAGTAGATACTAAAAAATCAATAAAATTTAACCCCATTTCTGGAGAATATGAGAGAGAAGCATTCAAGGTCAACAGAATAAAGTACCTCTATCTTTAACCACAAACATATATATATATATATACATATATATGTAAGTGATAAAAATATAATCAAGAAGCTAACACAAGATAATATTTAGTTATACATGAACATACGCTAATTACTCTCAACACAATTACATTTAAGTGTATCTTTGAAGACTTGTCAATAGATTTGGCCCTTTCAGTAAACAGAAATAGTAGTAATTAGCCAGAAGTTCCTTGTAAACAAAATTTAATACATTTTATGCAATATAAAATTGAGTCATTTGATTAAACCCTATACATTAGCTCACTTAATCTTTCAATAACTCTGAAAGGAAGACATGTTTACATATTAGGAAACTAAGTCTCGGAAACGTTAAGCCCACAGTAAGTGACTGAGGCCAACTGAATCTCTGCCCACAGTATTTTTTAAAGGTCACTTTCTTGTCATTCATCGTGCAACTTCAATTTCATCTCAGATTTACAAAACCAGTGAATCATCACCAGTGTCACATAGTCCAGCAAAAGTATAGTTTTAGAAAACATTCTAGAGGAGATAGAAATAAAAGAGTGGTGGGGGGGGGAGAGGCAGATGAAATATATCAAAATAATTCTGTATGTGGGAAATAGGCTTGTTTTTAATTTTCTTCACTCTTTATTTTCCAAATTTTCTACAATGCCTGTTTTATTTTCATTTAGCAGACTTTAAGAGACTCATTCTAAAACAAATATACAAGTGTCTCCAAGTCTGTAAAAACCAAAGTGAAAAAAGAAAAATTAAACCCAGCTGGATGAGGATGTGAGATACATTGTTTATCAGGGTGTTGCTGAACAAGATTTTGTTTATCTTGTTTTCATAATTTATGGGTTACTCTGAAAGGAAAAAAGCAGGATATGTTTGGTAAGAACACTAGAGACTCAAAAGTGTTTTTGTTGGGTGTATAATGCTTCATTTAAAATGAAAACTATATGCAGTTCACCACTTTTAAATGCTATTTTACTTCCAGTTCTGTTCTCCTAAATTCAGAAGTCTCTGACCTCACATTCCTCACAGAATCCTATGAAGAATTACTACCATCTAGTGGTATTCAGGCAAACTTCAGAGCCATTACTTCATTCATTAATTCATGTATCCACAGGACAAAAGCTTTTGCATACTTGCTGTATATTAGACATACTTTAGCTTAAGTTTTTGTTTTTACTGATTAATCATCTTACCTGATGAACAGAAATCATTTATATCTCCAATGATCTCCGTCTCCTGCTGTCTACTCTTGTGCCTGAGTTGAAATTGTAACTTGCTTTTACCCAATAGAACATGGCAAAAGTGATGAGGCTTCACTTTTGTGATGATATTACTGTAGGTAAATGAGTTGGTTAGGGTTTTCTGCTTCTATGACCAGCACCTGTGATACTGTACCCTTTCTACTTCTGTTCACATCTGGGCCCAGTGGGTGTGCACATGTGTGAGCAGGCTCACATGGGCCTGGGAAGAAAATAAAAGGCAGAGGACTCTGCCAGGGAATGTCAAGGGAGAATGAGGAGAGGATAGGAGTAGAACAGTGAGTGTAAGGAGAACACAAGGAGACTGCAAAGGGAATGCAAGGGAGAGCCCAGAGGAGTGTGAAAATTCCTTGGGAGCAGAGAAGCTGGCCTTTCTTCCAACCCTCTGCCCTGGCCTGTCCCTGCCTTGCCTTGCCTTGCTTACGCCACAGTTGGCATCACCAACAGGAATGGTTCAACACAGAGAGAGAAGACATGCTAAGTGGCGCAGAGGGCAGGATGATCCGACACAGACAAATACAAAAGATTATGACTTCCATTTTGTGAGAAAGTTCTTTTCTTGTGTGCCTTTAATCAAATCACTGTTAGGGTACACTCCCCCACTGTAAAACTGAAGTCCTCTGTCCACCCACTCTTAAGGAATTCAATCCTGTCAACAATCCTATCAGTGAACTTGCAAGATCACGTCACAGTGGAGATTTCAGATGGGTGTGCAGCCTGGCCAACACTTTGCTGAAGACTCAAAGGCGAGGGCTCTAAGGCTGTTCCACCGAAATGATGAGGTAATAAATGGATGTCATTTTAAGCTGCAAAGTTTGGTGGTAACTTATTATGCAGTAATGGACAACTAACACATCATACTAGCACATCACAATTTAACGTGATGTGTTAACAGAAAGTAACATTATAGAAGCATTGTTATGTTCAGTATTTATGCATGATTTCTGATTCACAGCTCTCCAAGCTCTTGGAATTTTCTGTGTTGAGAATGATGAAGGTGTCTCTTATGTGAAAGATATGACTTGTGGGAAGCTCCTGAGGTGAGAACTGGCTGCCTAGTAGACCAACCATGTAATTGGAATCCCCAGACCTCCAGGGAAGGGAGGAGTGCTGGAGATTGGGATCAGGTTCCAATGATCAATGATTTAATTTCCTGTGCCTGGGTAAGGACACCTCCATAAAAATTAAAATGATTGAATTTGGAGAGCTTCTAGGTTGGGGAACCAGAGTGTATCCACCTGCCATTGTGCTGAACCCCAATGTTCAATGGGACAGGAGCTCCTTTGCTCTCAGAACTTCAACCTAAGTATCCCTTCACTTGGCTTTTTATTTGTGTACTCAGTAGTAGATCAGCAATCGGTGAGTACACAGGTTTCCTGAATTCTGTGAGCCCCTCTAACAAATTAGTGGAATTGGAGGAGGGGTTCTGGGAACGTTTGTGGGTTTTTTTTTTTGTCAGATGGTTGGAAGCACAGGTAACGGCCAGGCCTGTGCATGGTGCCTGAAATGGAAGGGGGTTTGGAAAGACTGGGGCTTTATTCTGTGGCATCTGATGCCATCAAGGGGGCTGGGGACACAAACCACTGATCCAGTATTATCCATTTATTCACCCCTTCCTCTGTATACCATTTCATAGTCTATAATTCTGAACTTCAGAGCCTGCTCCTGCTCCTAGACTTGTTTGAAATAACCTCTTTGCTGTCTCTCAGTTTCTTCAGATTTGATTTTCTTTCTGAACTTTCCCTATATGCCTAGTTCCCTTTAGATTTTGGTACATTTCAAAAACATAATTATTTCTCCATCAGGGCCTTGCACTAAAACAGAAAGCAACACCCACGTTATTTCTTCTCCTGGCTCAGTGTTCCATATCTCAGTCTGGAGGAAGCAAGCACCTGGGACCCCTTTACCATATCCTCACACTACAAGCCACACCCTGTTTTATGCCATGAAGAACGGAAAGTTCTCATGAGCTGACAGTGTGTGTGTATATGTGTAAATGTATGCAGAATCTGGAGAACTGAAGTGCATAGAGATGGTGTTGGTTAGAGTGGGCATAGAGGAAAGGGCAGAGCACAGAGATGTGGGGGTTCCTTAAAGATGAAAAAACTAAGGTTTAGAATCCCTGACTAATGTATTCATATTATTTTGCTCATGTTGCAACTAGGATCTTATATCAAAATGAACCCAATCTTGTGTAGTCCCCTTTTAACCATAATAGCTATGTCTCAAGTCCCCCATATACTCCATTCGGATAAACTAGGCAGATTAAGAGATAAACAACAATAAAATTGAACATATAGAACAAACATACTGCAATAAAAGTTACGTGACAGTGGCCTTTCTCGCTCTCTCATATCTTATTACTTTTTATCTAAAAATTTTTATTGATCACATATATATCTCTTTACATTGTTGCATACCCTGAGGTTCCCCTGACTAAGTCACTTGTGAACCATCCCAATTTCACCCTTTCTCTCCTCTCTTGCTGTATGCTTTAGTTCTGTTGTAAGTTTAACTTTTTCTTGTCCTTTCACTTCTTTTCCCTACATCCCACATATAAGTGAGACAATTCAGTTTTTATCTTTTTCTTCTGGCTTGTTTCTGCTAGCATGATTAAGTAGTCTCTCTCACTCTCTCTTCTAGTATCCTATTATAAGTGATATTTTTCAGACTACAGTTAATCCTAGTTAAACAGCAGAAAACAAAACCTCAGATAAGGGGAAGAGAGAACTACTACAATCTATTAATTTTTAGAGTTCTTTAGTGCATATTATACAGTCTCCTAAGCAACTCATCAAATACATATACCTAATGTGAGTAAATATTGCTTGGCTATGATTTGTTTTTTGATAATTTGTTTTTGCTTAAATTTACAATGACTTCCATATCTCTAATAATTTCAGGTGTAATGTACAATACATAGATTCAGAAGAAACCCTTCTAGAAAGCTATTTCACTCAGTTATCACTTTGAGCAATGCTGGAGTACTTAAAATGCTTTAGATAATATTTATTGATGGGGTGTAAATATTATTTAAGTAGCTTTTCTGCTGGAAAATTCTATAGACATGCATTGGCAGTAATGTTAATTCTAGCTTTATCCTCAGGCAAATTATTTAACCTGTGAGACCTAAGTTTCCTTCTTTTGCCAAGATCGTATAATAACTACACCACGGGGTTAATGTGGGAACAAAATAATGTAACAAGGCTTCCTGATTTCTAAGTAAGTCAGAGTTATTTATTTCAATAGTTGCCTTAGGAACTGATCAAGGCATAAAATGTGATGTGACTTGGAGACACCCCGTCTCATTTGACCATAACTAAATATATGTTTTTCGGGTATAAAATTGAATTTTTTGAATGGCATAGCCTCTCAGTGCTTAAAGTGGCTTTAATAAAACTTAAAAGTGAAATCAAGAAATGATTCTAGAAAGGGAATAATAAATAAGCAAAAAGTTTAGGGTTACCAGAATATTTTTAATAAAATAAATCATATTTTATAATTATATTAAATTAATATGTAATTATGATGAATTGTATTAATTGGTGTGAAACTAAGAAATTTTATAATACAGATGTATTATAAATGTACATAGAACCCCTTAAAACATCACGAATTTGTAGAAATTTTTTTAAAGGATGCCTAAACACTGTATACACATTGTGAGATTATTAGACTGGTGGAGTCTGTAGCTTTGAAAGAAAATATGTTTACAGAAGCACATTTTATTACTATGCATTCACCTATCTTTATTTTGTTTCCCCAATGTTTATTTAAATGCATTTTGTAGAGTTAAGCAAGTTGGACAAAATAAAGAACAAACAAGTGACTTGATCCTCATAAAAATTCCATTTCTGCTAACAGAAGTACAGTTAATAAAGGATTATGATTGGAATAATATGGCATAACCAAACCTTTTAAATTACCCTGCTTGAAACATGATCTATAATATTAGTTTGATCTGAGCAATGCTATTTTTTGGTAAGAATGTGATAATTTAAAATCCTTAGACCATTTTTTAGTAGAATAATAGTACTTTTTCATTTCATGTTTTAAAAATGAATTTCTAGCCTCTGAAAAAATGACTGCCTTTTAGGCAATTAGCAGAGCTGGTAGACTCTTCTAGACTTGCAAAGGGAAATTGAAAACAGCTCAGCTAATTAATTGCAAATACTACTCCAGAACAACCATGGCTATCCCTTAACATGCTGTGCAGCTGTGAGGCTCCTCTGCTCTTTACGAGTTTGTTCTTCGCCCAGCACACTGTAGAGGTTAGGATACTGTTGTCATTCATTTAGGAGGCACAAACCGGACTTTAACAAACAATAATTCATATTATTACATATGGCTCCTTCTAAAAGGGACAACAAAAACATTGAAGAAACAAAGCTATTTTTTGGTCTTGTGTTCACTTGTGTATTTTTATGTGTGCTTTTTAATTTCAATCAATTTTTTTTATTTGTTAAACTTTATGAAAAAGACTTCACTTGACACAGTCCTAACTATATAGTAACATATTCTCATTTAATTATCGAGTACATTTGGAAACTACTACATAGTTCAAAAACTACTACATAGTATTTACATGTATATATAAATACTTTACAGTGTATAGCCATTCCCTAGAGCACAGTAAGTACCTTTTCCCTGGGCATTCATTACACCAGGTGCTAAGTTTAAAGGTTACCTGCATTTGTAACCTGATTCTTTACTTGGCTACTGCTGTGGTGGCTACTGAAAATAAAATTCCTAAATCTTTGGTTGTACTTTCTCATTTCCAATAGGACTTAGTTTCCTTCTGAGGTCAACTTCCTGGGCCACTAAGGATTCATCAAATTTCTATCTCAAGGCTCATTTTATATTTGATTTATAGAATTTGTAAGTTCTATTTTATTATGAGCATTTTGTAGTCTTATTGATTCACTAAAGTGAGACTGTAGAGCTTAGTTACTCCACGTTTTATGAGACAATTGTTTCATGAAGACTATTTTCCTTTCCATATTTACTTCCTTGGGTTCTTTCTTGGCATTTAACAATATTGCTAGAAGAGTCTGAAAATGTATCTTATTAATTATTATACCTGACTAAGAGACACTATCATTCTAAATATCACTGTAAAAAAGTATTCATTTCCATTTGGGCTATTTTCCAAAAAATGTTAAATATACTATCTTTTCCAATCTGGCCAGCTCTAAATTGGTATCATTTTTATATTGTGCTCAGGCACACAGTTCTGTATGTTTTCATGTAACTAACAAATTTCTTTATACTCAGGATGTGTTAAAGCAGAAAAGGTTGAAAATGAAAATTGTAGAAGTAAATTATTTGAGTAACCTTCACAGCATCAGTTTCCATCCAGTCCAAGCCTTATTCCACCTGTCTGGAATTATAGTCCTGCGAATCTGCAGGTTTCTCATAATCTGCAGTTATGCTTTCTCTGAGGGCTTAGCTAGAACAATATATTAGGAGCCATTTTCCTCATTGCAAATGGGAAATTACCTACACATAACATATGTGAAATATAAACTATAATGGCCAAAATTACATTTTATATTAAAGATAAAACATAAGTTTGTACTAAACTTGACTTGTCACCCTAGAATATATTACTGTGGAAGGATCTACTATTTTCTTTCTGACATTTTAAAGTAATTTTTATTGCAATATAGCTGACATATAACATATATGTTGTTATAGTATGTCAAATAGCAAAATTTTTGATATTCATTTAGATTGTGAAATGATGATAATAAGTCTAGTTAACATCCATAACTATTACATATACATTTCTTTTTTTATATGATGAGAACTTTTAGATCTATTAGCTACTTTCAAGAACACACTTTTAAATTTGCAATGTTGACTATTAAATATGGCCATTATGCTGTATTTCATCCTCATGACATTGATTTTTTTTAATGAATGTTTGTTTTGACATCCTTCACCCATTTTTTCATGAACTCAACCCTTCCTACTCTGGCAACCATTAGTCTGTTTTGTTTTGTTTTTTATCCATTCATACTTTAAGTGAACACCAGGTCTGTTCCATATCTTAGCTATTGCTAAGTAATGGTATAAGGTAGTGGTCTAGTTTTCTTATTTGTATCTGGTTGTTCAGCTGTTTCACCACCATTAAGAAGACCCATTTTACCATTGTATATATTCTTGGATTTGGTGCCATAAATTAATTGATCATCTACAAATGGGTGTATTTCTGGGATATCTATTTGGACACATTGTCTTCAGTTTTATCTACTTCTAAGCTTATACAAACAAAGCTAATATTAAACTGCTTTTGCCTACAAGAGATTTGCAACATAGTTTGAAATCAGGCATCCATATGCTTTAACTTCAATCTCCTTTGTCAATATTGTTATTACTTTTTAAGGTCTTTTGGTTTTATATACAATTTAGGAAATTTTTATGAAAAGTGTTTGGACTTTTGAGAAGTGTTGCATTTAATCTGCAGGTTGTTTTCAACAGAACAGACATTTAACAATATAGTTTCTTACAATGCATGAATACAGAATGCCCATTTAGTCTACGGCCATACAATGGCCATTTATTGGTGTCTTCTTCTGTTCTTTCATCAGGGTCTTTTTTTCAGTGCACAGATTTTTACCTTCTTAGTTAAATTTATTGTTAAATGTCTTATACTTCTAAGGCAATTGTCTGATGTTTCTCTTAAATTTTGTTTGTCTCACAGTCTGACTCATCAGCCCTTCACAGAAAGGTTTTCTCCAATGGCAGTACATTTTTATTGTAACTGGTTCAGTTACAATAAATGAAAGTCATCTGGATGTGCAGAACCCAAGTAAAATTTAATTAAAAGTTTCAATATGCAACTATCAAAAACAAAGTTTTCTACCAGTCTGTGGAGGAATATATGAGGCACATTTTGCTTGTGACAGGAAGCGACAAGGCAACTGTAAACTTTCTTTTCCATTTGAGCAACTTCTGATGTAATCATCTTCCATTACAGTGACAACTTCACAGCAGAAACTTGGTTTGCTTCTTTTATACTCTTCAAAATGATACCATTAAACAACTCTTTTGAAGGGATCAGAAGAAACATCAAGAAATGTATGAGATTCTATCTAGCCTTGGATCCTTTGTCTCTCAATCAAAGTTGGGTGAAATAAGCCTTTGGGATCAATAGTTATTACAGAAGGTTGGACAAGCCAACAAGGCAAATGATTTTATAAGGTTTCTTTCTTGAGGATACCATTCTAAAAACAAATTTGTTTTCCCTTCAACAACCTCTTAAGGGATTTTTAGCGTGCTCTCTCTTTGATGTATACCACTATTAAGAGAGATTGGGATGTTCCTAGTATGCCATAAAAGGAATTGTGTTTCTAGTTTCTAGGTGAATTTCATTGCTTTGTCTAATTGCAACTGGCATGCAATCCTTTGTGCTGTCTACTATAAACTGTTTCTGTCTTTCACTCTTGCCTGGAGAAATAGTATTTTGAGGAAGCATTTGGACAGTTCCTAGGATTAAAGTTTTTTGTTCCAAAATATCATTATTAAACAATGTATAAATGGCTATTTTTATATAAATTTCTTTGTTAATCCCTATCTTAAAGGTCTTGAGCTAGAAAATGACAGTTTTAACAGATAGAGTCTTTACCTAAAAAGAGATAAAGTCACCAAGAATCAAGGAAAGACTCTCTTGTAGTCCTATTTATAAGAAGGAAAAAGGAGATATAAATATTCTAAGTAGTTTATTTTCCTTTTTTTCCCCAACCTTTTTGAAATATGCCATGAAACCTCGTATATGTTTAAGGTTTACATCATGATGATTTTTATTTGTGTGTTTTTGTATGTGAAAAGTTAATATATATCCATCATCATACATTTACTTTATTTTTGTACACAGGGAGAATACTTAATATATAAAGTTTTAGCATTTAAAAATATACAATAGAGTATAAATAATTTTAGCAACCACGTTGAATATTAGATTCCTAGAACTTATTGTTCTCATACCTAGAAGTTTATTCACTTTGACCAATTAAGTGCTGCCTAAAAATGGCACTAGTAATAATAATATGATTAATAACAATGACTTATTAATATATTATATTATAATTAATACAATCATAATATTGAAACTAATATTGATATATTCATTTTATGATATCTTAATATGTTTATAATATATTGTTATGGTATATATGTTTAAGATGTTGTTATAATTGCTTTTATAAATAATCTGTAGAACTTGGCATCACAAAGAGTCAGGGTGATATAAAAAAGACTAAAAAGAAGAAGGACTTAAAGCTTATTTTCCATTTCACCTTTTTTGCTCTTACATATGGACATATTCTTTGCTGATAGAATATCAAAGAGCATAACAAAGAATTTTCAAGAAATGCCTCATTTATCTATTTACATTTTTAGAAAGTTCTGTGTTGGAAAAAGCAATCCTTTACTACTCTTTAATTTAAAATTTGGTAATCAGTAACATGATTTTAACAAATGATAATGTACAATTGTACAAACTAATTCTACTAATTAACAATAGTGGTTTGTCTCAGGGACTAGAAGTTGTGATACGGAATAAAAAAAGATCTGCAGTAGCAGCATTTCCATGGAAAATTCCCTTTTTAGAAACAAGTTACTTGAATTAATGAGCTTAGCTGACTAAATCATATCCTTTCCTCCCTGGAAACTCCTCAGATAGAAAATCCTTCAAAGGTTTCTGTTTATCCTCTGAAGTGCAGAGCAATTCCCATTTTATTAAAAGTCTCACCACCTTTAATGAAAAAGATTAGTTTTACTTTTACTTTTTTCTATCTAACAATCTGTACCAGTGAGAAAATATAGCTGACAGAACAGGAGGTATGTAAATCTTTCTAAAGTAGTGACTGCTGCTTATAGGGCAAATGAGCAATATAAATATGCAAATATGGTCATTCAAATCCGTATTATCTGTAAATGTTGAACAATTAAGTGTGAAATGCTTTGGAGAATATTTGAGATAAAACTGCTTTTATGTGTTGTGGGATGTTAAATGTATTTCAGTTCTCATTTGCCCATTTTATTATCCATGTTGAATACTTCAAGGCAGTCTCCTTGGGACTCATGAGTGTTAGTTCACTTCAGGCAAAGACTACACCTAAAGAATGTAGAAAATACATTGATGTGTGTTTCCCATCTCCAGGTAATATGTTCTAAATTTAGAATTAAGACAAGGATTATAAACTACAATGGTTGCAAACATCTCAGGAGGAACTCCTGTTTTCTGTTCTAATTGCTGATGCCATATTGGAAAATGAGTTCTTTATGGTCTGGTGGGGTGTGGATCTACCTAAGCCTTTGCACTTCTCTATTGAGGTAATGACCTGGGGGTACTTGGAGACTTGTGGTTCAGATTTAGGTCCCTTCTTTGCATTTGCTAGCTGCATGACCTACAAAAAAAGTAATGATGAGTCTCTCTATCACTTAATCTCCTCATTGGTGAAATCTGGGCACAACTGTAGTAATACTTTGGAGGATTTCAACAACAAGTATTAGAACAACATCTGGTACAGAGAGCAGTTAATGACTGCAAGTCATTGTTTAAGAGAAATCAGATATCCAGTTTTGTTTTTGAAACATTCTAGCTTGTAAATGCTAGTAACTAATTTTTCTTTTATGTTTTTATGTTATCCATGGACTAATTTAATTTGCTTAATTATGATATTTTTAACTGGGCAACATTGGTATATAACATTTTTACAGACAGAAAAAATATGAGCAAATAATTCTGAACAATGACCTTAGAGCCAATGGTAAGTCATAAGAGCTTTTTAATGAACTCAACCTAATGCAGAAGTCAACTTAACAACCTAACAGTCTTGGGCCAGATTTTCACCTTGAATGTGATTTATTTAGCAAGCCCAATAATTTTAAATGAAGAATTAATTGACTTTATATGTAGGCTACCCAACTATACCTACCACCAAGATGCTTACAGTCCTCCACCTTTCCCACCTTCTCTTCCAATTCTGATAACCTCAATTTTGAAAATCTGGACTAACACCCTCAGTTTGACTTCTGCATTAAAGACTTTTGTTAGTTTTCACTAAAGTCACAGTTTCTATTAAACTGATAGTTCATAAAACAACATTAAACATAAAGGCATCTTAATAGA
Source organism: Uropsilus gracilis (assembly GCA_004024945.1). Taxonomy (NCBI): domain Eukaryota; kingdom Metazoa; phylum Chordata; class Mammalia; order Eulipotyphla; family Talpidae; genus Uropsilus; species Uropsilus gracilis. Next base: position 59,248 of record PVHY01002028.1, read on the forward strand.
ATACAACCATTTAAAAGAATAAATGTTCTAGAACACCAAATGTCATGAGATGGAAGAAGTAAACAGAACTCTCAGCTTCATGGCCTCTAAGAAAAATAGAGAAATAAGAGTCTATTGAGGTCACATTGTCCAAGAAGGATGTTTTCAAGATCTGCACTTTAAACTCTAAAATTTTGCCAAAGGTCTTTGTAAAAGAAATATCTGACAGTTATTAAATGGTTTTGTTACTAGCATGTCTATAGCAAAGGCACACATTTTGTGCTGGCAGCATTCCTTAACTTGACCAAAGAACCAACTCTGGGTTCCCTTGCTCTTAGTCATGGAAAGATACTGGCAAGAGACAGGCACATAGAGAAAGAGGACAGTCCAGATGTGCTTGAAGTTATCTAGTGAGAAGAGCTGAAGCTTAGAAAATCTCAGTGAAAGAACTGTTAGCATGTGCCCTAGTTTAGTTTCCCCAAATATAAAAAGTTTTAGTTTGGATATGTATAGAAACTTTTAACCTAACTTTATGATAAGCCAAAGTAAGATTCATAAACTAGCAAACCAAAGATCATGTAAGTTTTGGGGAAGAAGGGTAAGGAAATGGATAGTGTGAGACTGATGTAGGAGTTCTCAAAAAATTAACTTTGGGCCCAGTCAATATTTGAATTATTGTGAAATCAAGCTCCAAAATTCTAGAACAGCAATAGATAACCTAAGTCTAGGAAACTTCAGAGAAGAGTTACTGAATTTATTTCTGCTATAGCACTTTAACTCCTATAGCATGGTTGACTGGGAGTAGGCCACCATACAGAGAGGTAAGCATGAAAGAGAACCAAAATGTACTCTGAAATTGAGTTATTATGTATGTACCTTTATTGTTTTCCTCCTTTACTAGAATATTGAGTTACATGAAGGCAAAGATAATTGTATTTTCAAAGTATGAAATAGTGCTTAGCACAAAGTTTGCTCTTACTAAATATTTGCATGACCAGAATTGTTTGATATTATACATTCAAACATATACATGTGTTGCCAAAGGCTGTGAGTTAAAATCAGTCAGGACTCATGCTGAGATAAAAAACACTCATTCCACTCTTATCTGTCTTCAAAACACTAAAGATAGAAATAGCATAATTTGACCTCCGGTGGGCAGCAGTGTCCCCATTCCTCCAATATTTACCCTGAGAGACCTTCCTTAGGAGATTATAGCAAGTTGATAAGTAAATACCCTGCTCCCACGTATCCCACAAAAAATTAATGTTTTACCTAATCTGATTTTGCCTGAGCCACTTTTTCCTTTGTCTAAACCTTTATAAAAACTTGTAAAAGTCATTAAAATTTGCTAAATAATGCACACTTTCATTCAGCCCCAGCCTCTATGGTTGTGTCCATCTCTCTCCTCTGTCCTCTCTTGTATCATACGTTCAGCTCTCAACAATGTGTGATTTTTTTTATGACAATTTTGGTTTGGTTGTACTTTAATTTGTCAACTGCTGATGGACATAACTGATGAAAAGTTTGATCTGATACATAAACAAGTTACTTTTAAGCATAGACATTCCTTTGGAAAATGTCTTAGAATAATCACTGTTATCTTCTCTCAAGTTTACTTTCTTATTTCAATAAACTATTGAATTAATAAATTGAAAATTTTAACATGTCATTCAAAAAGTGAAGACATTTTGTTCATGAATTCATTATTCATTTATGACAAATTTTATTGGTTATCAAATCTGTACCAGACATAATGTGAAGTACTGAAAATAAAATCAAAGAAAATTATTGAGCCTACAGTCCCCACCCTCTAAGGGGACACATAATGATGGAAGACTTAGACAGACTGGGTTTTCTCTGGACCAGAAGATGTTCTAGGACTCTGCATATATTAAACCCACTTATTCCTTTTAGCCATTCATAAGTGAAACTTCCATAAATGAGAAAATAGAGGGACACGGAAAATAATCTGATTTTATACCAAGGAAAGAAGGTTCCACAGTCCATGCTTCCAATCACCATCACCATTTCATTTCTCTTTGCTTACTAGAGACACTCAACACAGTGCTAGGCACACTGCATGTATTTGAAAAGTACACACTGAGTTAAATTCCTTATGGTCTAAACAAGAAGCCATTTGGAAACCATCATCCAGGTCTGCAGGGAAAAGTTTACTCCCTAAAGTCCATAAATAATCTGGCTCCTTCACATTAAAGAGTGCAGAACATTTTTAAGGAGCTCAACTATCTCACTGGTTGGTATGTATTCAACTTTGCCAATCAGTGTGTAAATTTCTAAAATTTTTCATGAGAGTTAAGAGGCTGCAGAAAGTTTTTATATTAACTTGAGACAGGAAAAATGCTCATTATTACTATTGCAATGAGTTATGCTGTCATCTGGCAAATCGAAGGCTATATGCTTAACCTTTTGTGTCTTTAATCATTTTCTATAGGTTTCTGGTTTGACCAAGCCAATTATATTCATTATAACTAAAAAATTTATTACAAAAGATAAAACAATGTTTATTGAGGAAGACTTTTTTTTAAATTTAGAATTGGAATTGTTTTTTAATTTTTTAAATATTGATTGCATATATATATATATATATTTACATCACTGTCTACCCTAAGGTTCTTCCACCACCTTATCACCCATCAGCCATCATCTTAATCTCTTGTGTTCATCCCTCCTTTGATTTTACCCCTCTCCCCCTTGCTCTATGCTTTTGTTCTGCTAACAGTTTTAAATTTCCCTTGTCCTTTTGGTTTTTTTTTTTTTTTATAGCCTACATATAGGTGAGATCATCCAGTATTTCTCTTTTTCTTTCTGGCTTATTTCTACTAACATGATCCTTCTAGGTCAGAGGGAGACTTTTTAATTACAGATATATAAGTTAAATTGATGTCTGAATTTTCCATGGAGAAAACCTGTAAGATATTACTTTCAATCTCTAAAAAAATCATTCTATACAACTGAAAGTGGAACATATATTTTCTGCGTATGTTTACCATGACTTAAATTTGCCCATGAAATAGGTAAAATGCAGTCTGAGAAACTTGAATCTAGTCATAGTGTAATCTCTTATTTCTCTATTATAATATATTCTTTAAGTTACTGAAAAATTCTTTGATGTATGTTGCCTGAAGAAGCTAAAATATCACAAGGGGCAGGATAACAGTAAATCAGGAAGAGAGACCCATTTAATAGACTTCTACTGAGGACCCTAGTGAGGTATTACTCATATGAAGAGACATTAAGCTGATACTAAACAATGATCTTTCCAGATCTAAGAGCAATAATTCAAATGGAAATGATCGGCAGATGAGATATTAGGTCATGAAAGGAAATACATCTTTCACTAGAAACAGGGAGGACCAGAGGAGACTCTTCCCTTTCTCACTGCTTTTATGGGCATGATTTGCAAGTTAAGAAATTCTCACCAGCAAGGACAATTCAAGAGGAGATGCTCCAGAAACAAGCTGCCCCCCCCCCACCTCCCTCCCCTGCAGGGTGGATCCTGCTGGGTCTCTTTGTGCAGTTCTACACCAAGCTATATTCCTACAGTATGGATCAAAGCACCCGGGAGCCAACTGTGAGAATTCAAAGGCAAAAAAGGCTTCAGATAATCTGGAAAGTGTCTTAGTGTAAAGTTTCCCAGTGTTTCAATTTCTTGGAGCAATTTACCATTTGGACCTTTACAGAATTTTACTATCATTGAAGTTAAGTGCTCAGCTGGGTGCTTGCTGCATCATTTTTTCTAATGAATGCACTATGAGAAATTGGATTATCTTACTGGAATTTTCTTACCTATGTGTCTAAGCTGTTCAAATCTTTTCACTGGAACAAATTCACTGAGCTTCTTCCTGCTTCTGTGAGGGAATAAGAGATACAGAGATACCCTTAGCTGCTAGATAAATTGAGCTACTAAAGTGAAAGACCACAGCTGGATGGCTGAGTGATATTATGAAAGTGGGTTAAGACAAGAAATATGAGGCCTTATTAAAATTTCAAGGCTGACTGAGACAGGCAAGATATAATAAATAGGACTGGAGTTTGGCCAGGTCAATGGTGTTAAAACACACTCAAAGAAACAGATAAATTCGAGGTCCCAGCCTTATTTTTACCTCCCACTCAAAAAATGATCCTTCTTTGCCAACATTTTTGATGACATTCCAGAGTATTTGTTTAATAGGTGACTCCAAAGGAATGCTGCCCTCCATTTAATCACCTTGGCTCTGAAGAATCCAGGTGTTAAATAGAAAGTAGAAAATTAGATGTTTTTATTTTTGCCTTTTAAAATATTTTTGATAATTGAAGCAAAATAGCACATCTAACATTTAAATTACAAAGTGATGTGGTGACATATGGAAAACTATTAAAGAAACAAATTTCATGTCATGAAAAAGTAAACAAAAATGAAATCTTAATACTATTGGATTTGGAGAGCATAGTTATAAAAAAATTACAGGCAACACCTTTGTTATAAAATAAAATTACATTGATTTCAATCAGAAGAGACATAAAAATTTCACTGTTTGCCAAAATTTGATCAAAGAACAGGATTAGATGTAAATTTTCCATCTCATGACATAATCATTTATGCCAGACTTAACTGACCATATTCTTAATTTATAATAAAATCTTAATTATTAGGATTTTTATTATTCTTAATTTATATAAATTTTATATTTATATAAAAATTTTATGATATAAAATAAAAAATACTCCACTATTCTTTCTTGCACTTGTTTAATAAACTTGAAAAATTATTTATAAAGATCTTTTTAATATGATCTTCATTGAAAAATAGAAGATGAATTCCATTATTTACCACTATTACTTGCCTTGGTTTACCAAGGCAACTGAAGATACTGTTCTTCAGTTTGTTTTTACATATATTTGCAGACCTTTACATATATTCATGGAAAGAATCAAGAAGTCATCGAGTATAATTACCTCTCAATACTGACTCACATCTTTCCTTTCAACAAATGACTGCAATTACGGAGAAACTTGCTTCTTCACAAGCATCTTTGTCCCTTTTGTAGGTATCGTTAATTATTTGAAAGTCATTCCTTCCCTTGAGTTTTGTCTCTATTACCTACCTGGTACTAATCTTTGACAAAGGAGTAAAAAACGTACATTGAAGCAAAGATAGCCTCTTCAATAAATGGTGCTGGGAAAACTGGACTAAGACATGCAAAAAAATGGACCAAGACAACTCCCTCACTCCATGTACAAAAATCAATTCAATTCAATTCAATCAATTCACTTCAATTTTATTCATGGATAAAAGACTTAGCTATCATATCTGAAATCATAACATACATAGAGGAAAATTTGGGCAAAACCCTCCATGAAGTACAATTCAGAAATCCCTTTCTGGAAACATCTGCAGAAGGCAAAAATTTAAGGAAAACATACAGTTGGGACTACATCAAACTAAAAAGCTTCTGTACAGCAAAAGAGACAACAGGAAAAACTAAAAGAAGCCCAACCAAATGGGAAAATATTTTTGCCCTCCACAAGAGTGATAAGGGTTTAATAACGCAGATCTACAAGGAACTCACACAACTAAACAAAAACAAAACAAGAAGCCCAATCAAAAAGTGGGGAGAACTAAAAGGACACTTCTCCAAAGAGGAAATACAAATGGCCAACAGGCACATGAAAAATTGCTCAATGTCACTAGCAATAAGGGAAATGCAAATCAAAACCACAATGAGATACCACCTCACACCAGTAAGAATGGCCACATCCAAAGAATGGGCAACAACAAGTGCTGGCATGAATGTGGAGAGAAAGGAACACTCTTACACAGCTGGTGGGAATGTAAGCTGGTTCAGCCACTATGGAAAGCAGGATGGAGGACCCTCAAACTCATGAAAATGGAATTACCATTTGACCCAGCAGTGGCACTTCTGGGAATCTAGCAGGAATGAGACAGATAGAAAAAGACAAAAACCAAATGGTTTCACTAATATATGGACAGCCAAACGAAAGTACACAACAGGAAGGTGGAGACTAGCTGGAGTGATCGGGGAGGGGAGGTGGTGGGTGACCCCCAGGGATCAAAATGATGTGATATATATATATATACAAATAAATTATTTAAAAAAGAGTTTACAGAGTTTTGCATCAGGAGTTTTTAATACAAAATTTTAATGAATGTATTAAAAGACCATTGAGAGAGACAGAGACAGAGAGACAGAGAGACAGAGAATGAATGAAGAAATGGGACTAAATCAGGCTCATCTATAGCTGTAAAACAGTTACATCACTAACAACAACTTGGAGAAATTCAAATAATAGCGATCTTCATACTGTGAATCCAGTTTAATAAGAAAGTTAACTTATTTGTGGAGAAAAAACAATTGGCTAGCATTAATATCATGGTGTAACACTGGGAAAGAATGGACATGGTCCAAAATGGTTCTACCCACACACAGCCTGCTCCCCTTTCACACACTAAGAGATAGAAACCAGGGAAGTCAAAATGAAAAACACATTCGAAATATATTGTTATATGCTAACAAAACTTTGGGCATCTCTATCCAATGACAAATATCCAATATGACAAAGTTCCTTTTGTGACAAGCAAATGAACTAAAGATTCTTACTAGACTTGATGATAATGCTAGAGGGGAAAAACAGGCACCGAGCTGGGGCCACCTAGCTGCAAGCTCTCAAGTGCTATTTTGCACAAATGATTTTAAGCAAGTCCCCAGGAGCCTCTACAGATTTGGCATGGTCCATTTTAAAAAAGAAGTCATTAAAAAGGATCCAATTAAGGACTTTATTTTTTAATGTTCCTGAAAAACTGAAGAACACATTTTTTAAATTAAGATATTTCAACTGGCATGAAATCTTTATTTATCAAAATTGGCATGAGCCAAAATTGGAGCATTGTGAAACTTGGAACATTTTGTTTTAAGAGAATCAAAGATTCTTCCTAAGATACATAAATGTATGTAGCTACTGCAGGCAAAACTTTACCTGACACATGGGTGATCAGATAGGTAGACTTAAAAAAGAATCAATTCCTGACTTTATTTCCTTCAGCTCTTTCCAGTCCACACAACTTATTAGGCATCTAGGCACAAAACATAACCATTGCCAGAAATGCTTTTTCTCATTTAGGTCACCTCCTGCGTAAAGAGGCAAAGGACCGTATACTCTTACACTTGAAGTACACAGTTCTATCTTTACCATTCATGTGCCTGAATTGTCTGTCTTCTCACCAACAACAATCCCAGGCCAACATAGCTTGTGTATACTTTAGTGGCAATTCCACCTAAAGCAGAGCCTAAAAAACTCAAACTTAACTGTTATTCAGCTATTGGAATTATTTTATTGAATTAACATGGTTGTAATTAATGATTAACATATTGTAAAAAAATTATGAACGCTTGATCAAAAATATGGTCCATCCATGTCTTCATATAGTGGTCCATTTGATCCAGGGTGGAAAGTACAACAAATTTGTTCAAATATTTTTAAAATATTTACATTTGACTTCTTTCACTGAAAGCTACTGGTATGATCAGATGATTGAGAAAATATTAAATATGGCTACAGGTATAGGACACACCAGTTTCATTCCAAGGAGTAGAATAACAGTGTTGGCAACAGACACTCTAGGTCTTCAGGGGAAGTTGTGTGTGTGGGGGTGATTCATACTCTCCTTGTCATTATATTCAGTACAGCAGTCTGGAAGACAATCATATGGTCTAGCTGAAGCCAGCATCCATGTGGGCAATAACTCACTACTAGATTTGTCACCTGCTATAAAACCAGAAAAACTGTGAACTTGGCTGGTCCTTAACTGTGGCTGTAATGCTTGATATTACAAGTGGCAGATCCTTAGCCTGCCCCCATTTCAACCTCATATGTATGTAAACAGTAGATCTACAAACTTGGTTTGTTATAATAAATTCATAAATCTCTCCTGATGCCCAGGAAACTTTGCATTGTCATATATACCATGAGATCTTCATCTACTCAGTAGCACTGCCTGATGTACCAAATGAACCAAACCAAAAGAACGATGACATAAATAAATTTTAAGAATAAAGTCTGAACTGACAAGTGGCCCTTAAATTGTATACCTGTAAGTGGAAGAATGCCTCTCTTTTGGGGATGAGAATTGCTTCTCAATAGCCCCTATCATTTTTTTAATAAAGAAATTGAAAATAAGCTATCAGTCTAAACTCCACTGAAGAGGTGACAGACTGATTTTAGACTACATCCTGACTACCTAAAACAATGGGCACTGATGCCCTTGAGATTTATTCAGTTTGATGAGTGAAGAACCCTCAGAAGTGAAGTTGATTCAACTCTACAAATTGACCTCATCATGTTGCTTATTATTATTAAGTATTGTATAATAACAATAGAATCAATTTGGTTCCAGTCTTATTTAAGAGGGTGGCTAATGGAGTGCCATCTACATATGAAAAATTAAGGTCGGCATGGGTGTTAAAATAAATAAAAATTATAAAAGGAGTAAAGTTTTATGTGACTGAATGGAAGATTGCAGAGCTATTTCAACAAGGAGAGATAGTAGACAGCATTGTTCAAACACATGCTTCAAAATGAGCTGGGGTTTGAATGGAGAAAGAAGAGCAATATCCTAGAGGCAGCAATGAAATGAGAGGAGCATAAAACTGACTTTTGTGATCAATCAAATCTGGGATTAAGAAAAACAAAAAGGGCCACCGTTTGAGAAGGTTGTGAAAGAAATAGTATCCTGGGACTATTGCTAGATTTAAGCTAAAGCAATGAAGTGAAATAAATATTTGGAAAAGATTTAAGAATATTGGTAATTGAGCTTATAATAAATCTTGAAATCTCTTAGCATACAGAGAAGGAAGTTCAGAAAAAGGTCTGGCAGACTGAGACATATGTGAGTGACTGAGGTAAAATCACTTATAAGTCATGGTAAGTCATGAATTTCAGAGGAAATTATAATCATTCTAACTATAGGCTCTAGGTACTGATAGCTATATAAAGAAGACAAAGAGGCAAAGAGCCTCACCACAGCAATAGGGGTGGCTTTTATCAAATGTAAGTTTAACAAAGCATGAAAAAAGGATATCCCACTCTTCAGTTGGAGATTTAGTTGATCTAAGGTTTTGCACATTTTCCTGGTACTGGACCTAAGTTGCTTTAATTCAGGGTTGAATTAAATTTCCAGACAGGTGTGTAAATGGAATCATGTTTGGTTAGGCAGGTGTTTCTGAAAGTTTTTTGTGTTAAAGACAGAAAACTTCTCTCAAAAAACAGCTACAGCAGTGTACCTTGGCAAAGGAGCAACAGTCAATGACCAGGCCTGGTGGAGGTCACTGATATTGTTCTTTCTGAGAATGGCATGCTTAAAAAAATCTTTTAAGACTTGGGCATTTGGAAAAAGACATGAGTGTCAAGATTTCTGTTCTTATGAGCAGCAAATGCACCACTGACCAGGTCATATTAAGGCTTGCAGTACATTCACAAAAAGCACAATTCCTGGAATCTTCTATCTGTACCTTGAACACTTTCTTCAAATTCTCACTCTAACAAACCTCCAACTCATTTAGAAGATGGCTCCTCTTTTATAATTCTTTTAAATGGTGGTGGCCCACATCTCTCATGTGAAATTAGAAATCAAGTATCAAACCTTCTAAGTTACATGGACAGAACCTATCATGACAATGTATTATTGAGAATTTATTATGAATTTCTAGTAAAGAATTTATAATGGTTTTACTTTTTTGCATTAGAAAAATGGGATTCCCCCTTAAAACATATTAGCTAAATATTTAAAATGGAGAATTGGCCTCCATTGTCTGATTATTCACTTGGGAGCTTTTTCCTATTTCCTCTGATTGCAAGTCAACAACAAAAAAATGTTAACCCAATAAAAAAGCAAAGGATCTAGTGTCATGACTATTCATTTCTCATAGAGGTTGTCACAGACATCTCTAGCTTCATATTTGATCTTCATCATTAAATTTCCCTACTTGCTATGATATCTTTTAGACAGTAAGCTGTACACCCATGAAAAGCATGATTTTCAAAATTAATCTTTGTAGAAATAGCACAGCTTTCCTAATTGTTAGTGTTTATACAGAAACAGCAAAATCAGCATAATAGTTCCGTTGATAGAAGTTAATATGCATACAAAGGCAAAGATAAATGATTTTGCAAAAATATTAATGAACACTTTATCTAGTAAATAAAGACTAAAGCAAAATTTGCTCTTTCAGAGTTAATGGTTTTTTATGTGTCTCTAATATATATTCAAGTTACCGAGGATCCATACTTTCAAACTTGAAATTGTAAGGGGGTGAAGCATCCCTAAGAAAAGTGAATTTAAAATATATTATCAGTAAATGAACAAATTCCATTCACAATTTCTCTTTAGGCTGGAGATACTGATTGTCCTATATGCCACAATGCTTCATGAATACACGAGGCTTTCAAGGCTGCATTTTGGGACCTATACGGCTATTTTAGTTGAATTTCGGTAAAGTGGAAGTTTAATTTTTAAGACTAAAAAGTGAGCATTTCATTTTTAGCAACATTGTGCTTGAAGCAGATGAACCTGAGAGTGAGAGCCTCTTTGTGCATATACTTGGCCAGGTGGCTCTCATCGGGGTGTTTATTGTTAAGAACTCTGCTATTTCTGCCTGAGGTTTGAAGCCAGGACTTCACAGGATCTCTTGCTGCACTCCCCAGTTCTTTCCATGCAGAGAGCAGATGGGTAAAGCAGAATAAAATCCCAGCCTCAGAGGCAATAATGTAGCATTCCAGAGACCTGGATGGGTTTCTCTTAGTGTAAATACTAATTGGGCTTGGTGAGTTAAAGAGAATTGAAAATTGGACTTGGCTTATGAGACAGTTGAAAAACTTGTTAAAGGTATTATCACTCATATTTTGATAAACAGAAAAAGACATGTGAACATTAAAACATTTAATCATTTCCAATTTAGCTTAGTTGGTTAGAACAGTATGCCTCAAGGGTAAGCACACCAGGTCATGAGATCCTTTCTTAATTTTCAGAAGTCACATGTTCATTTGTATTAAAAATGCTAATTTAAGAAGTCAGTTGCATTCTTGTAATTTCCACTAATTATTCTACCTGACATAAATAATATAAATAGGTTCCCCATTTCTGTACCCTTTAAAGGCCCTATGAGGGCAGTTTTCCCTTTTTTTTTTTTTTTTGTATTTTTGTGCATCTTTTTCTTCATGCTCTTTCAGTTTCTTTTGGGAGGAGACTATGTATTTTTATCATCCCTAGAAGCAAATCCAATGCAACAAACTAGAAAACTAAAACATCATAGAAAGAAGCAGCCAACATTCCTTTAGTTTGTGGTCAAGGATGGTCATAAAAAATAGATAATTTACTGGCTTTGGAAGGAATTGAAAATTCATCCATTATACAACTATAGGCCTTTTCCAATTATAAATTTATTCAACTTACAACTAAAATGTGGATATGTGTGCTTAAATAAAGGTATAAGACCTTTGTACCAAGTAGTTATGATACTTTTGGGCAGAAAGCATTAATGACAGTATACGAGAATGTTTTGCCCAAGAAATTTTTTAAGTAACTTTGAGGACTTAGAGAATAATCATTACTGCCTCTACACACGTTTCCAAGTTTTAATTCAAATCATTAAAATACATATATGAATTTTCAGATTTCTATCAATTATCTGCTGGTTTCTCTGGCCATGGTGACTTGTTTTACTTGCTGGAAGTGCCAGAAGCTGCCCTGGATAAAAGCTACTTATCCTTCAGAGTAGCTTAGTTCTTCTTCCCAAGTTCTATGCCATTCTTGCCTATGTTTTCATCTTTTCTCACTTTCCAAGGCCTCATACTGTCTTTAATTTCTGTCATCCTAAGTATTCTCTCCAAGATGCTCAACTAATTTCCAACTCTGGTATATTTCAGTTTTACATATGCAAATTACATATGCAACCACAAACATTGTCCATATGGAAGGTAACTGCACGAATACTAAAGAGTAACATATACATACTTAAATATAATTCAAAATAATAGGGAATGGTTCTAGCTATAGTTCATAATTCTAATAGTTTCTTTGAATGGAGCTCTCTGATTATGTGTACTATACACAAATGCAAACACATTTTTCCTCATGATGAAAAATTTACTCAAAGAATGGCAAATGTGCATAACTTATAAAAAGTAAATTGTATCATTTCTATCTTCAGCAGAGACCAGTGGGAGCCCAAGAAGCTCCAGGTAAAGCAAGCTGATCAAAATGTAATAACTCTGAAAAGCAACTGATTATTTGATCTACTGCCTAGAGAAGTAGGCCAAAATTTGTTGACCCAAACTAAACAGGTAATTAAAAATACATGTATAATTGAAATTAAATGACAACATGATACCAAAATATGTGGGATGTAGCTAAAGTGATAATGACAGGTAATTTTTTACTATTAAAAATACTTATATTAGAAAAGAGGAATAGTTTACAATCATGAACAATTCTTGGTTTTTAAAACAAAATCAAAAATTGATAAACCTGTAAAAAGAATAAAAAATAAAGATATGAAACATCAAACAAATAAAACAAGGGAAATCACCATCACCTTGTTCATATTAAACAATAAGGCAATATATGTACAATGTTATGTTAATATATTTGACTTTAAAATGAGTTGACAATAGATCAACATCATCGCCCAACATGATCTAGTTGACATAGATAGAATACGCTACTCAACAATAGCAGAATGCACAATTGTGAGGAAAACTGAATATTATGAACTACCAAAACTCACACAAAGAGAAACAAGTATCTTGAATAATCTCATAATCATTACTGAAAATGAAAATGCAATTGAAAGATTCATAAAATGAAATCTCTAATCTACTTTCTATACAATACTCAATTTAAGAAACAAGGGGGAAAAGGTCACCATGGGAAACAGAAATAGGAAATTTAAATAATTCCAGGTGTTAGGTGAATACATAAATATGATGAAAAACCTATCACTAAGTCTACTGAGAAAGAAATAAGAGAAATGTCAATTTTCTAAGTGGTAGCTATGCAATTTTAAGTATGAAGCTGTCTCCAAACTTTTGAAAGTTTCATAACATGGAAGCAGATATGATCACAATTGTTCATTGGAAAACATATGTGAAATTTTCCTTTGAGTTTTACAGTAATAAAAGAAAGTCATTTAAATTGTATATAGAGAGTAACTTTCGCTATAGGAAGAACAGTTGAGGAAAATTACTTGAGACTAGGTAATTGTTCTCAAATAAATATGAGTACGTGAACTTTTTAAAGCAAATGTGGTAACTTCCCATAACAAATTTGACATCAGCATGGAAGTTTATAACAAAAAATTCAACATTTCTACCATAAGGTAAAAAGTTTTATAAAAAAAAGTTTATCCAATCCTAGGATATGGATAAAAATATTCCATTTTGGTACATCTCTTCCTTACTTATTTTTAGTATTTTCTTCATGATTTGAGGAACTGTGATATGTGAAACAAGATATTTTTCTTGCCCACAAGGTGGACCCTTTGCACCACAGCACCAGAGATTACACAGCACAGCTCTTGCTGTTAATATACCAGCTGGTATATTAGCGGTCACACAATTCTAGAAAATCAAGTCATCTCCCTTTTACTCTACCTCACCTCTGAGTCCAGGCCAACAAATACAAACATAACCTGAGGCATCAGGATAGCAGAATGAAGCAGGCAGTTGAGCAATGCGTCCGTATTGCTTCTCTGAGGACAACACCACACATTCACTGTTAGGCTGGCAGGTCACCAGTGTATCCTGCAGGTAACAGTGACAAGAGAAGCCACTGAGTCAAAGCTTGTCAATCGTGGAACATATGGTTGAAAGGAGACTTAGCACCGAGCTGGCACCAATGAACAGGATGATGTGCTGCCCTCAAGGAGCTGCAAAAGGGATCTGGTAAGTGGAGCTGTCCACAAATCATCCTAGCAATGGAATCATTTGCATAATAGAGGCCAGTATCTTCCAAAAAGATTTGATTTAAAAGGCTTGAAACAGAAGAGGACTTATCTCCTTAATTTAATTTTAATATTTGAACTAAAGACAAATTCTTCAAATATTCCAACAGTTTGAATTTTTGGCAAGGAAAAAAATATTTTTCAAGAAAATAGCTGAGCATCAACAGAACCAACAGAACCCTAAATTCTTCCACAGAACCAACCCTAAATTCTTCTCTTAAAAACACAAAGTAATAATAAGTCATTGTTTCCATTCAGTGATGATTGTTGAGACACAGTAAAAATTATTTCATACTTGAAAGGATTTATGTGGGTCATAAAGACAAGAATAAAAACAATAAAACATGAAGGATAATTTAATATTTTATAAATATTTAAAGATTACATATAAAACAAAGTATCTACCCAAACTATTTTTTACTTTACATACATGTTTGCCTGTAAATATATATATACAACTACATTTATATATCTATATCTATGTCTTATACACTTTTATTGTGTGTACCTTTGAACACATCTGAGATCATGCAGCCAAATCCTCTGCAACTTGCTTTTTTTTTTCATTCCCTTGTACAGTCTACCCATGTTAATAATATAGATGTAGCTCATAATTTTTTGTTACTCGTAAGTATTTTGCAACAAAGATATACCATGGTTTAAGCATTTCCCTGATGGCTTTATACACAATTTTGCTATTATCAAAAAATGTTTTAGCAAATATTATATACACCTACTTGTGTAATTATCTGAGTATAACAGTAAGCCCCTATGTCTAGTGGTGGAGTTTCTGTGTTATATGTTACATATATATTTTATTTTAATAGACACTGGTATACACCTTTAAAGAAGTTATACCATTTCAAAATTACCAGCACTGGATGAGTGTGCATATAGCTTGGACCCCTTGAAATATTTGCAATTACCAAATTTAAAAATTTTGAAAGTTGACTAGATAAAAAATAATAGGTGATTATTACTTTGGCTTTCACATTTTCCAAGTTACTGTTGAATTTAATGTTTTTTTTTAACCATTTCATATATTTCCTTATTCTTAGTGACTTATAAGAATATTTAAACACTTTGTAAAGAAGTATATACTAGTCTATAAATGTAAGTTTATTTAGATGCTAGTAATGCTGATGATAGGACCAGCATAACAGCAGCTAGTTTTGCTATAATGAGAGAGATGTATGAAGTTTTTAAAAGAACACAAATTGATTTCTTAGTGACTTTACATCAATCAAAGCTCTCTAATATAACTTAACTCTGCTGAGAAATTAAAAAATAATTTTTGCAGTATGTCATAAAACATGAAGTTATGTTTTAATTTAATTTAATTATGTTTCAAATCACCTTTCATGCAAATAAAATTTAAAATCCTTAACTTAAAATGCCTTTTCTTATTTGTTCTAGCTCTGTGTTCCAGCACCTGAATGTCTTTAAGTCCAGAGTCTCAAAATATGTTTCCTAAAAAACTCCACAAGAGTATACACTCTGTTTACTTTTGGTTTTCAGGCTTTCCCTCATGCTAGTTTCTCATAATGACTTTCCCTCATGACCAGATCCAGGTAAGATTCCCTTGTTATTTTCTATCCCATCACTAATTCTTTCCTTTCACTGCTCATAATAATCTTTATTCTATATTTATTTTTTGTGTATAGTTGCTTGAGTCAATAGACCATAGCTTGACAAAAGTGGAAACTTTTTATTTTGTTCATTGTTCCATTGCTAGGTAAAACTTTAGTAGCAGACCTTCAATCTGTGACTTAATGGGGTTTGAATATTAATAAATTAGATTATAATCTTAATTTAGTAAATAAACTAACAAATTGACTAAAATTTATAAGCAAAGAATGACTAATGTGATTGCTCATTTTTGTAATTTTTAATAAAATCTTGAGTCAAGTCATATGTCAAATCATAACCACAACATAAATCCCATTGCTCAACAGTATATCACATCTTTTATATGTGACCTTGAGGTCTTTCTCAACCACTGGAAGAAGAAATTTATAGCTGAAAAAAAGAAACTAAAAGCACATGTCAGATCAAGATCCCATAATTTTCTATAGTGACCTTCCCCCCAAAACCATCAGTCTCAAACTAGAACATCTAAGTTTATTTCACACTAAAGATATATAAGTTTTACTCAATAATGCTTTTCACAAGTTTTACAAACAACTTGCTGTGCTCTAGCAAACTTGATGAAAAAACTATCAGACTATTTTCAATTTTTCTCTCATTCTAAGTCTCAATACTTATACAGAGTCCAAGTTAGGAAGTAATTTAGAACTAACATAAATCCTCTTTTGCATTTCTGGCTCATGCATTATCTCATCCGTATTGCAAACATTAAGAAGGTTCTGATTTATAGTCTTGCCATTTTGTCCCCAGCACTGGAGCCCTGTGGGGATTTTGTCCGTTTCCTTTAGCCATGTGTATAAATAGACTCTTTTAGTTGAGGCTGTATTCGATAGCTTTAACATGTTTTTCTATAAAACTCTGTGCAAAGAAACAATATGATACTCAGTCATGTCTCAGGATTCATATATATTTTTGTAAACAAATCCAATCATATCTAGGTAACAAACTGATGAACATTTAATATAACTGCATTTCTTATAATTAATTACTTTTGAAATAAGTACCCTCAGCAATTTTACAGTAGATTTCTGCCATTGTGTTCCATAGCAATGGCATTGAGATCCAAAAGAATGACTGCCTCTAAGATACAGAGCAGTTTGTAGTGTTACATCCTCTTTACAGACCATACTGAGAATAGATACAAAGCTATCTTGAATTTCCCCCTCTAGGCAAAATTACCCTATACCTATGGATCCAAGAAAATCAGAAGCCTAACTTTTTTAAATCTGTGTCTTTCCTTAATCTTAACCTCCTAAATGACTTTCCTGGTTATACATTCTTTTGTCTACCTTTAGGAACACTGTAATCTTCCATTTAGCAGATCCTTATCTCTTGTTTAAACCACTGCGGAATCATTTCACCAGATTCCCTATCTTTAGTTTTCAGTCCTTCAATCATCTTCCACTAAAGGGTTAGAGAGCTTTTCTGAATTCACTGTTCAGATTGTTATTTCCCTGTCCCATTAGTCTACAGGGAAGACAACAGTGTTGTGATCTGGGTGCCATCTCATTTGCTTCCAACCCCATCTGTCTTGCACCAGTCCTTCACAGGGAGGCATTTTTGATCACTCAGAGTTCTGTAATTGGACATGCTCTTTTCCATGTGTACCTGCTGGCCTTTTCCTTCTCCTGCTCTGTCCTGTTTTCTTTCTACAAATAAATTATGGATTACAATATGCTAGGTAGCTACAGGGCCTTGAATCATCAGCCTTGTGATTATCGTACCATTTAATTTGTTAATATTTATTATGGTCTAATATATACATTACTGATTGTATCTCCAATATTTCTATGGGTATATATTATTATCATCATAGGTTAAGAAAAGCATTTGGAGTATTGAAATAATTCCTTCAAAGTCAAAAAACTACTAAGTACATTTCTGGAATATTTTTAGTAATCTCTCATGTTTTCCAGTATGAAGCCATCTTTTTTGCTTCTCTGCTTACACCCTTTTACAGGATCCATGATAGCTGTTTATTATATCAAAAATTGCACACATTTTTCCTATGTTATATCCCTACTAGGAGTACAGTTCACTGGAAAGAAGGACTATGTCTTTTTGATTCCCAGATCCCTGATAGAAATAGCTGGCACTGAGATCCACTGTAGCTTGAATAATTTTACTAGTCTTCCTTTCTTTGGACAGGAACTCTTCACTATCCAGCTCCACTACAAACTCTCAACAGGCTAGAGATCACTTTTTATACCTCCTGGGTAGATCCTGGTGTAGTGTAATAGTTCCCCTTTTTTGAATCTTAATGTATACCGGGTTCTATTGTTATAATTTTTCTTTCATGACACTATTACAAGTAATTTTTTAAATCCCTTGCTTGCAGATGAAGAAATTAATAATCAAAAGGCTACTCACTATAATTCCTTCAGCTAATAAAAGGTGGATTTGTCCTACAAGTTTTCCACTCCAAACTTTACCTTTAAATAGAGGCTCTGCCCAGAGTGTTAACTGATTGTGAAGAGCTAGTTGATGACAAAAATATGTGTTAACAAGTTTTGGAAAAAAAAAATTAATACTTGAATGAAACCCGTGATGAAAGGGCAGTAAATCTGTCCTATTTATTAACTGTCTATGGGAAGACAATGGCACTCATAGATTTTGTGAGCCATGACAGAATGCCAACTTGTTTTTATATTATGCATTTTTGCTTTCTCTCTTACAAGAGTATTAGCCCTTCCTGAGACAGTAAAATGAACGGAGAGTGAACTTACAACAACTGAAAGTTGATAAACCATAGCTACATATTTTTTCAAAAAAGGAAAAGAAAGCAAATGCTCTTTCATTTCTATCAATGAATTGGTAGTGAGAATTAGTTTAAAATATGTCAAACTGGTGGTTTGCCAAAGTTAAAATCAATGTTTGCAGATAATCTATTGACTCAAATGTTACATACTGTTTTCTACTGACTCTGGTGTCAGTTCTACAGTAAAGTCTAATTACCTTTGATGTGTGACTATTAATTCAGTTTATGTACTATTACCTTATATTTTTGTTTACATGTTAAGTCAAAGAGAATACTCTCATTTCTGGAATATCATCCTATACCTTCACTGTGGACCATTCTAATTATATCAACTGACTCCATGAGTTTTTATACAAGCCCCCTGAACTTTAACATTGCTTTATGACTTCAATATACATCAGGTAGCAAAGAATTTTGGAGGGTAAGGAAGCATCTTCAGTGAATCTTTCTCCATGAACACCATGTTGAAATAGACCATTTGATATTTCCTTTTTGTTTTTTTAGAAGGTTCTGACCACTGAACAGCTTGGTAATCTACTTTAGATAATGTGTAGAGTAGCAGGAGGTGTGTGAAGTAAAGTAAAATTAAGCAATAGCTACAAGAAAGTGTTGGTTTTAAAGTTTTGATCATAAGAATCTCAGTTTCTATTTGCTACAATTTGTTCCCAAGCCAAAAAAAAATAAGAAAAAGAAAATAAAGAAGGATTTTGTCACTCACCAGGCCAGCAGTGACACGTGTAATTGTCAGCACTGTCCCCACATGTAGCATTGTTGTTACAGGGTTTTGACCAACACAGAGGTATCAGGGTGTCACAGTGTGTTCCTGTATATCCACTACCTACATAATCACAGCTATAGCTAGAGAGTAAAATGAAATTTCATGTCAATTCTTGGTCATATTGAGATTAAATATCTTTATCCTATACCTTCACCTGTCTATCAACCCAAGACGCAAGGACCTAACTCAAAAACTCTGGAGAAATGATCTCTATAGGTTTGAATGCTTTGTGTGTTTTCATGTACAAATCTCACTGTCTTTTAAGTTTGCAGTTCAGCTTCATGTAAATTATTTGAACATCATGATTGCTTTGTTTCTTCATTGATAAACTGGACACTATTGTACCTACATCACAGGGTTACTGAGGTAATTAAATGTGCATATAAAGAACAGTCTCTCAAGCATATTGATAAACTGGACACTATTGTACCTACATCACAGGGTTATTGAAGCAATTAAATGTGCATATAAAGAACAGTCTCTCAAGCATCTGAAAGAACTGAATACATTTCTATGCAATAGTACTAAATAAAACCGTGAATATTTGTCAAGGCAGTAGAGGGTAATATTTACTAGTGTGGTATTGTTTTTATAGAGAGAGCTCACCTAAAAGGTACCTTAAGAAAAAAAAAAGTTTAAGTTATTGACAAATACACAAAAAGTCCCCCTTAAATAAATTGTAACCTATTTTCCCTTATGTTTAGATTTCAAGACTATTTCTTACTAATCCTAATCATTCATTGACTGAGCAGTGCATCTGACAGACTAAAACACAAATTTGATGAGGAAAGTTGTTGACTTTATCAAGAAGTTTTTTATTTAGATGGTATTTATTCAAGGATTTAGTATTTTAAAAGGGCACAGAAAAAAATGCGGGTTAGAAGAAAAGATGTTTATCAGTTTTCTGTTTATCATGATCGAGTAGAGTATGTTTTCACCACTAAATACAGATATTAACAGGTACCTTTTGGACTTTTCCATATCCTGGATAGTGTTAATAGAGCTGCAGTAAACACAGGAGAGTAGGTTTGCTTTCAAGTTAGTGCTCTCGTGTTCTTTGGATAATTTCTATGCCTGAGAGGAGAAATGATATAGTGCCCAAAATTAAATCATAAAAAAAAATTCATCTTGGGCACGAATACATTAACAAATATATAGTAATATATAGTAAATAACTGACTACAACTTTTATACATATTGGCAATTAGAAATCCTCTATTCACTGTTCAATTTGCCAAATTGAAAAAACTTAATAAAATATACTATATATAGGAAAGTTCAGGCAAGAGCCCTAAATTCAAGGCTGCCTAGTGGACACCTCAATTCATAGAAACAAAGACCCCTTTTCCATAACTCCTTGGGTCAACCAGAAACATTTTTAATGAATAATTTCTGACTTTCCATAGATCTCATAGGAATTGTGTCATTATTTTTTGTAGGAAGAGAGAAGCAGATCATATTGTTTGAAGATATGAGTATCTTCTCAAAATTAAGGAATAAATGAGAGAGAGACAATGAAAAAAATTGTGGCACATTTAAGTGAGCTGAATAAAAGGTAGCAAGATTTCAACCTTGTTCTGCTTGCATTTCTATAGGAACCAAAGTTTTCAGTAATTTCTCTCCTGATGCTTTCTGGAGACAATAAAGCATGAATCGGAAAGGTTCTTTCTTTCCCTCTGGAGAGACTGTTTAGAAACTTCCTTTCTATAACATAGACGGATCTAGAAGAAATCGTATTAGCAGAAACAAGTCAGAAAAAAAAACACAGAAACCAAATGGTTTCACTAATATATGGGATATAGGAAAAACAAAAGGACAGGAGGAAAAACCAAAGCAAGCTAACAACCAAACTAAAGTACACAACTGGGGGTGGGAGGCTGGGTGGGAGTAATCAGGAAGGGCAGGTGCTGGTTGAAGCTTGGGGAATAAAAAAAAGAAACTTCCATTCTGGTTTGTCTCTGTATTTGGGCAATTACCTGCCTCCAGGAGTATAGATTCTTACTAATAGAGAATATTTTGAATTTATTTAAAAATCAGAGGCAAGACCTGGAATGTGATTAAATGTTGTACTTTATATTCTGTAAGAGAAATTTACACCCATATTGTTCTATTAAAACCATACTATTTTTCTGGATATATTTGAAGCATATGTGCCTTTTCTTGTTCTGCTTTTGAGTAGTGACACTTTGAAATTTAGATGATAAATTATCTTATCCATTAAATAAATGTCTATTAAATAGATTCTAGTTCTCCTTTTACAAAAAGTACTAATACAAACTTGTGGGGATCATCTGATTTCCTTAAACTTCAAACTCGTTTACTGTCATGTGGACACATTAATGCCCACCTTAACGTCTATGAAACTGTTGAAAGAACTAACAACACACTGCTTAGTGCTAATGTTGTTGAAAATTGTTCTACATTTGGTGACCTGACTCTTATGGTTCAGTAAATTGAAAATTTGGCACCTCTCTGCAATGTAAGCATTCTGAAATTACTACAAGTCACCTGGCAAAACTCCACTGGTGACAGGTGACCTCTGAAAGATACATTTTTTGGGGGGGTAAAATCTGAATATCACAAATTTTCATCAAAGGGTAATCTGAAAGTTTCAAGTTAAGGATGTGAGAACATCAGTTTTTCCAGGGTGACAAAACAGTTCTTGGTCTTTGAGTTTTCTCTAAGTCAATCACCCAAATGAAGGAGAAAACCTACCTGTTGGCTCCATCATGACACAACCGTGCATAGAGACATGGCTGACTGACACACTCATCAATGTTAAGTTCAGAGTGGTCACCTAGGAATCCAGATGGAGAGGCACAGAAATAAGCCCCCAGGGCATTCTGACAAGTGGCATCATTTAGACAGGGCTGGGACCAACATTAATCAATTTCCAATGCACAGTTTATACATTTTTTTAAAAAAACAGGAAAAAAAAAGGTTTTAGCAAAGTATGAATATTTTAGATCTTTGACAATGTTTTTTTTACCAAAACCCTTATTAAGTGTTTCGTTACCCAAAATACTTATCCTCCTTGATTGTAACTGATATTAACTTTCTGGCATACTTACAGGAACTCACACAAAGCAGAGCAGCTGTTACCAAGAGCCACTGTGTACAACAGTTTATGCTTTTTAGTCTGTGGGAATAAGTCATTTTTTAAAACAAAGGCATTGTTAATTGTACTTTTCATGGAATATTAAAAGTGATTGGTCAATGCTTTTAAATGCTTTTTAAAAACTTGATTTAGTTCAGACTCCAAAGCCCAATGGCCTGGGTTGGCATAGCCACTTATTAGTTGTATTAACCTAGATAAGTTGATTAACCTTTCATGTTCCAATCTCCTCATCTGAAAAATGGGAAAAATTAAAAACTCAGAAATGTAGCTATAATTACTACATAGGGCATTATTATAATTATTTATTCCCTAAGGTACTTAAAACAGTACTTGGTAAAAAATAAATGTTTGCTAGAGAAAAAAAATCACTTTCTTCTTTCCACAAAATAATGCACAAGTTAGAAATACAAGAGCACTCTGAAAAGTTTATCAAAGAGATGCCAAAGAATTTAGAAAAACAAATTAATGAGCTAAGAAGTAAAATCGATGATCATAAGGTAGAAATTAAAATTTTAAGTAAGAAAATAATAAATTTGGAAGTCAAATTGGTCAATAAATGAGATAAAAAATTCTAAAGAAAGCTGTGGAAGCAGACTAGGTTTAATGGAATATTGAATCAGTGACCTCAAAGTTAGTAATGGATTAAAGACCCCAGAGGATGAAGAGAAAGAAATGAGATATTAAAAAAATGAAAAGGCAATACAAGAAGTATCTGACACCATTAATTTTAAGACATTAAAATAATTGGTCTCCCAGAAAGGGCAGAGGATGGACAAAAAAGCTACTCAAGAAAATGAGGAAAGCATTCCACACTTAGGGATAGAATTAAAAATAATGGTCCATAATTCTTATTGCAGCTATCACTGCTGCTGATATAGAGAAATGTGATTTGGTATATGTCTATATGATGCCAAAATAGCTGGATGAAAAGTAAGTACAGATAGTCATCCAGATGTTTTTATATTTCCAGATGCCTGGCTTCCTAGATAAAACATCTGGATAACTATGATTTTAATTTGAATGTTTTCTGTCATGTGCTTATAACCACTAAATATATAGTTAGTTGACCTTCAAAAAATGTGACCAAAGTGGATGGTACATTCTATCTGGAAATACTCATTTTATGACTAGTTATTAAATAGTGCGCCATATCACTGCAATTATAAGTAGCAAAAGAAATTAAATGAGTTACATGGAGTAGCATTTCTGTGACTGATTTCTAAGCAGTGAAAATGCTTAATTAGAATATTCACAGAAATTCATTCCTGGAACCAGTTCAGTGTTAGAATCGGCTAATAGTTGTATGTGAAATAGAAAAATATAGGAAGGGTAGAGAAAAAAAGCCCAGGCTAAGAGGAACTCTTCAGCGAGAGTACACAGGATAGTAAAAGTAATTTCTCTTTATTAGCTTTGGTGATTCACAATAATTAACACTGTGCTCACATCTACTGAGGCATATTTACATAAAAATATGTATATAATATATGACCTAAGCTCTAATAATATCTGATAATCAAAGCTAGTTCCACTCTCCATTCAATTTTTTCACTAACTTAAAATATGTTCAGAATTTTTCTTGGACCAAATATTTTCATATCATAAATTCAGAAAGAGGTTGGAATTGCATGCATTTCCTGAAAGTATTATGCAAAATGATGAGAGGTTCCCAGGATGGCTCAGAGGTTTTGGTAAAGAAGCAATACCATATTGTTTATTTATTTATTTTAAAATTGCCTAACACCTACCCAATGGCACGCCTTTAGCACAGTAACTGAATCAAACTCAATGTGAAGAAGAGAAATCATTGAGGATACTGGATGTGTTTTAGAAGTTAGTATGTAATAGCATACAAAGAAAAGAAGATATGATAAGGTAAGTGATAATTGATGAATCTGTGGTTTTCCTGAAACAGTGAGTTTAGTGAAAAAAGACCAACCTTCACACTCCTAGTCCCAATAATCAAGGAAAGAGGAAATCTTTGAAAAGGATTGTGTAGCAAATTGTTTCCAAGGATAAAGAAATTATAGATGCATTGGAAAAAGATTTGAATGTTTGTTTAGCTACTTGTGTTTGAGAAAAAACTATGAGTGGAGAAACAGATGGCCATTCTGATGTAATTCACTGTGAAGATTTTTCCCAAGATGTTTTCACATAAACTAGATACACATTAACAATCTGTAACTCCAGACTGAACAACCCTTCTGAATTTATATATTTTCTCCAACTTTTTCACAGGCACCATTATACAATTGCAAACAAAATCTCTGTCCTCAATTCACCTTTTGTGAGGGTTCTGATCCCCATCTTTGCCAAAACTCTCCTCTCAAGGAATGATAATATCATCCAGATCACCCAGTCAAATTACTAGGAGTTACTATCATCTTACTGTCATTAATTCCCATATCCTAGTTAGTTATCAAGACTTGTCAATCTCTCCCTTGAAAATGGATCTGTCTTCCTCATTGCTGTCATCTTATTCAGACCCTCACATCTCTCATATTGTCTCAGTGCTACTGGTTTCTCTCTTCTAAGCCACTCCACATTTCCGAGAGTGGAAATGTATACAAAAGTATACATTTCTGATTACACTATTCCATGTGCAAATGTTTTAAATAGCTCCCTTTTGTCTGCAGGATCAAGCACAGTTGCCCTTGATTTTGTAAAGATTTCTAAAACATGTGGACTCTATCTGATTACACTATTCCATGTGCAAATGTTTTAAATAGCTCCCTTTTGTCTGCAGGATCAAGCACAGTTGCCCTTGATTTTGTAAAGATTTCTAAAACATGTGGACTCTATGGTGGCACCTACAATGTTGTTCTTGCCATTCGATTATCTCTCATGTCTCTAGGTGCTACATTTACCTGTAATGTTCCATCCTCACTTCTCACTCCTGGCAAACTAACTATTCTCAAAGATTGAGTACTAGTCCACTGTGCTTAGTGTTATGAAATTATATTACAATTGCTGCAATTGCTTATTTTCCATTTTATCTACCAAATTGTGAGTTGTTTGAAGTCAAAACCTTTGTCCTGCAACTTCAAGATCTGTAGCACTGAGCACATTTTGTGGAACACAGAATGTGTGAGTGAGTGGTCCAATCACAGTTAGGGAATAATAATCCAACATCTCTCCCAGAAGTCCCCTGTTATGCCAGGAACATGATTCTCCATACTTCTGCAAGCCCAAGTCCACTCTACATCAAAAGTCATCAAGTTAAAAGTATGGCTTTGGCAAATGTTTTAAATAAAATACTATCTTTGAATAATTGTGCCCTAAGCATTTGATTGGTTTCTAGAAAATTTCCCCTCAACACGCATATTTCTGGAATGAGAGATCAATGTTAACATTGTGTGACAAGATAACACATATCATGTGTTATCATTATGGAGCAGGTCAGAGCACTAGTGGTGTCCTTGCCACTCATCAGATGGGGAGAAAGCACAGGAAGCATGCAGTGTGGCACTCCCAGACACACTGAACAGTTTTCTCGTTATCTGTAGAGCCCTTGCTTTGGATATCTTTGTACTCTAAGTTTGGGCTACCATCTTAAAATTCAAAGTCTGCCCAATGTATTTGATATATAACAGATATCTCTGAAGTATATTTTCCTTTTCAGTAAGAATTATGTGTATTATATATGTAAGAAATAATGTGTGGTGTATTGATGACAACAGGTATCCGTACAAGTTTGACCAAGAGTCCAAGCAAGCAGGTACTATGGCATAGCTTCCGTTACATCCTTGATTAACAGTATGCTCTATAGATCAGAGTGAAATCTTGATAACATTCTAGACAAATGAAGAGAGGCTGCTTCAGCTAATAGTGCCAACAAGCTTAATAATGTTAAGAAATATGCTATGACAGCATTAAGTCAGAGTTTTTATTTTCAATGAAATTTTTTTGGTGTTTTATCCAACATGCTTTCAAGCTTATAGACACACCTAAGACTATCGATATAGACCAAAATATCTTTTGGAAAGCATACACTTAAGGTAGACTTTACAAGCCTTGGAGCTTTCTCTGATGGATGACTGGATGTCATAAATAAGAAGACTGATCTGGTCTTTGCATTTTTAACACTTCTGGAGTTAAGATACAATTTACAATCTGCAGAGTCTTGGCATTCTATTATATCTGAGTTACAACTTTTTTCTTTCTTAGCATCACATGAAATCAATGTAATTCTCAATGATTAACTGCATTTGAGAAAATATAAGAATGAATTTATTCTTAAAAATATAACTATATTACATTGTTATTCAAAAGATTACTACTTATTATTCCCACTAGAGCCCACTGAGGTGACTGAGTCTATACCCATCCATGATCAGTTTCAGATTCCTGGTGACCTTGAATCCCACTACACGTGCATACACAGTACACTTTGCAACAGCAGAAACTAGGGGCCTCCAGGCCTGTGGAGGTAGGGCCAGAGCCCAACCACATGCATAACTTTCCTCGTATATAGAACTACTGCCCTTCCTCCTCTCCCTGGAAAGATCATAGCAACTACAAATTGGCAACGTTCATTACTAACCATGTAGAGATAGTGCTTTACGTGGATGCTGGGCTCCTCCAGAAACCTAGGGGCCTAGTGTCTATTTTGGGAATATACCTCAGCCAGCCTGGCACCTGGTTCAGCAAAAAAAGTTGAGGTCGCACCAGATGTACTTCTGCCAGATGTACTTTCACCAGGTATGCTATCCTAAGCAGCTTAGGAAAGGCTAGGACTTGGAATTAGGCGGAAGTCTTGTTGCCCTCAGGTCACTGAACGACTTGGCCTCTCCACAACCTCCCCTTGATCCACATCTCCCACTAAGCCGGCCTCTCATTACTGCTACTTGGGCATGCGCAGTATGCCCCCTTGCACAAGCCCTGAGGGCAGCGGCGGGGACTGACCTGCTGGCACTTCCTCTGGGGAGAGGAACCCTCCTTAACCTAATATGATAGATTCTACAACTGCAAAGGCAGCTTTGTCAGCTCCCATTTTGATACGGGATCTCATGGGTTCCAGGCCTCTCCAGAAATCAGGGTTTCCCCAGGTAACTTTCATTCCGAGATACCCCAGCAAACAAGACTGTAGCCTGCAGGATCCTTTCTGCTGGTGTGGGTTGGCAGTTGGCAGATGCCTGTTTTCCTCCACCTCCAACCCAAAAACCCATTAGAAGGACCTGGGTTTCCCAAACCGGGATCTAGAGTACAGGCCCTAGGCCAGCTGTAGTTGCCCTGGATGCAAAGTACTGCTTGGGAGCCACAGTGAGGTTTACTGGTGTCTCACAGGACACTGACCTGTCTGCCCCTCCCCTTGGCAAGGTGTTTTTTGTCAGTTCCCACCTTCAGGGACAATAGGCGCTGTTAAGTTAAGGAAGACATATTATTGCGCCAGGACACCCTCTTGGAAGCCCCTTGGAATTCTTCTGGACCCCGGGGTACAGCCAAAGGTAGGACACACTTATGCGTAGTATGCAGTTTTATTTGTTCATATATGTATATATTACTCATCATATGTTACTACATAATTTATGATAGTTGTAAGTTTGACTTTCACTGAGAATCAAAACTGGGATAACCTCTGCTTTCAATCTTAAAATATGATTTTTTGGACTCTTTAAAAAAGTCCATGACCTCTTCCCTACTCGTTTTATCATCTGTGAAAGTTTCAGCATGTTCTTGACACTATTTGATCTCGTTCTTCCCAGAAAGCTCAAGCTCTTGGAGACTAGAACTCCTAGGATGAGAAAGAATCGATTCCCTTTATCAGTCCTAAGGTTAGGCAATAGGTAGTATACTTTTGTACCTCTTTGTATCTAACGATTCTTTTTGGAATACAAGTGACTGCAAAACAGTCTGCTATCTCCGGTGCTTCTCTTCTGTTTCTAATGAATTCACTTTCTCTCTTACTCTTCACCAGCCATTTTTTTTTTTGCTAAACCCATCGGTTCCTACGCTTCCCACTTACTGCCATAATAAGGATCATAAATGTAAAAAGATATTTAATTTTAAACATATTTTCCTAAACCAATAAACATGACTTCTTCAGCTTGCCTACATTTTAAATGTGTGCATTCTTGTTTAAATACATACACATAGTAACATATATCGTGTAAATTCGAATAACCATTTCAGAGTTATCAAGGTCTTATATCTGAAAAACACACTACTTTATGAATGGTTTATGTTTTGCTTAAGTTTCTTAGTTTCTTTGGGAAAATTGTGATATTTGCATTTTATGTTGAATGTGCCAATATTACACATTTAATACTTCTGTAATTATAATGTTTTAATCACAAGTCATTTTTGTGTGTTTCTGTTCATTATAATAGTTTTTATTCCTGGATATAATTAAAATGTTATAATATTAACAAATTCTTAGGTCCTTTATTTCATTATATGGTAATTTCTGAATTTGTATCCCTATCTAGATATAACAAATACATATATAGATATAAATATATATCTATATCTAGATAGTTCTCAAAGATTAACTTTATCTGTTAATCTATTTTTTTGTATTCA
Source organism: Uropsilus gracilis (assembly GCA_004024945.1). Taxonomy (NCBI): domain Eukaryota; kingdom Metazoa; phylum Chordata; class Mammalia; order Eulipotyphla; family Talpidae; genus Uropsilus; species Uropsilus gracilis. The sequence goes on from PVHY01002028.1 coordinate 88,062, forward strand.
AGAAATAAAGCAATTCAAATATAATAAAATGACACTGGTACAAAGTACTAGTAAATATTGTTTAAACAGCATTGGTACTAGTAACAATTTTGAAGATACTGAAATAGTGACAGCCAGCATTTTCATGGCCTTCATAGTTCAATAAAAACTTTCATTAACTCATTCTCACAGTGACTCTGAGAGTTAAGTGGCATGCCTTTATGTTATAGTAAGGAAACAACTGCTCAAAACTGTAATTATTATCAATACCAAATCACCAGAGAATTTCATATCTGGACCAAGAATACTATCTCATGCTTCAAAATTTCAGTCCTTCCATAATGCTCATTCTTCATTATATATTTTTCAGATAATCTCCTCACTTAGACCTTCACATATTTCCTGCCAATAGTTGGAGAGAAATTATATAGTCAAGAAATATTTAAAATACATTATGAATATCTACTAGTTAACCCACAAACCAATTATCAAAGCAAATATAGTAATTTATACCTTTCTAAAACTCTCTATACTTCTTCCCCCTTGTTAGTCAGTACAATATTTAATAATAATAATAGTAATTATAGTCAAAGAAAAAGTTTCAGCTCTGTATCTTGGAAGAAATACATTTTTGCAATGCATAAAGAAACAATTTTTTAATGAAATGCTTCCTGATTCTAAGTTGTATCATGGGCTTCTTTCTCCTTCCTCAGTACTCTGTTCAGAGAGAGGTTGTAATTTTTGTTTGCATGCTTCCTCCCTAGGCATTTTGTTAGGAATATACCTTGTCTTAGTCTTCTTTATATCTTCATGATTCAATAAAATGCCCAAATATATTGCAAGTGTATGATAAATATTTGTTGAATGAATAACGTGTTGTTTTCTCATAACAAAAAGTTTGATGAAAAGTCAGAAACTTCATTTTTTCACAGAAACGATTTCAGTGGCTCTAGTTCAGAACAAAAAATTTTAACAAGTGTTTAATTTTCTTTATATGATACCACAATAAAGGATCAACTTTATAATTAATAGCATGTAGAAAAACAACCACTTTAAAGTAAAATGTAACCCATGAAATTTGGAATTTCTCATTTGGCTGTTACATGTTGTTTTCTTTTTGGAGTTGAAAGATATTTGTTATGAACATATTACACAGTGAGCAAAATTTGAGATATCTCGGTGTGTTCTCACAAATTCAAGATTTGCATATTCTTAAAACATGTTTACATATTGAGTATATTATATAAATTTGCACTGTTCTTTTAAATTCATTATTTCTTTACTTGCCATGTGGATAATCTATCCATTGACATAAGTAATATGTTGAGATACCCTATTATTATTTTATTGCTATTAATATTAATGTGTTGCTTTAGGCTTGTTAATAGTTGTTTTATATATTTGGTGCACTTGTCTTGGATGTGTAAATATTAGTGACATGTCTTTTCAATGAATTCTTCTATTAATCATCATATAGTGCCATCTTTATTAACTAAGTAACTATTTTTTGTCTGAAAGCCTAATTTGAGAATTGCAGTTTGGGACTTAAGAGTTCAAATCACTGAACTTGAAATACCTTTATGTTGTGGACCTGAAATACCTTTACTCTAGCATTTTACTTCTTCTGTGTTTGTCTTCAGATCTGACATGTGGCCATAGCATGCCTAATATGAATGGGTCTTGCTTCAATATATAGTCTGCCATTCTCTGTCTTTTGATTGCTGAGTTCTGATCATTCATCTATGGAGTAACTATTGAGACTTATTTACTGCCATGCTAGTTTTTGCTCTTTGGTTATTTTATCTCTTTCTCCCCTTTTCTTTCTTCCCACGTATTTCTCTTTTTAATCTAAAATTTATTTTTGTGTTTGTGTACATAGCTTGTAGGCATGGTCCTCCCCTCTCCGCATCCCCTGAACCCTCCTCTGATCACTCCAGTTCCTTTCTCATTTCAAGTTGTTACTAGATGGTTAGTCCGTTGGTCTCTTCATTTTCTTTTCTGAAGCAGTGTCCTCCTGGGTGAAATCCCACATTCCTGGTGGACTGCAGACCAGGCTGACCACATCTCCAGGAATAAACTTGGGGCAGGTGGCCCATCTGAACATATCAGAAAACCTCCTGCAAGACAAGCATGTCCACATGCTTGTCTTGCTCTCCAGGCTTCTTCATTCCTTCATTCATAGGAATTTCCTATGGTGGAGGAGACAGTCTCCTTTTCTCCTGACCCATATGATCTCTGGTTTCAGTGTCTCCTTGTTCTTACTACTTGTCTCTTCCATTCATTCCGATATCTGTCCTGTCGTGCTGCTTTTTAGTCTTGTAGCTCTGGTATCTGGCATTGGGAGACCATCTCCCAGATTTTGGCAGTAAGTAAATACCCAGGTGGGAAGAGACCTCAGCAGATGGTTGGTCTGGCTCTTCTCCTCTCTTATGGTTCGCAGTTCTCCATGGGGCCACTGCCACTTCTCTGCGGCTTTCCTCCCTCATTGGGAAAAGAGGACTCCTTGCTCATGTTGAAAGTGTCTCTGGATGGGGAGGTTAGCCCCCCAGCACCAGAAATGTTGTAGGTGTTACTTGGTGATCTCACATGTATTTCAGAGTTCCAGCCATACTCTTTATGGGCAGGTGATGGGTGTGTTCAGGCCTTTATTTATTTCTCTGTCTCATCCAGTATATTTGCAGCTGGATCGTTGCTCTTCTTGTTCATAGTGAAGACTGACTGAGGTGAGAATGAACCAGTGGGGGAACCCCCCTAGCCCGTCTGCTGACAGAGTACAGCTCCTCTGTGGGGAGCAGAAATAGATAAAGGGATATGCCTTAGATTAAGGAACACCTTAATGTATTCTTGTCCATCTCTGACAAACTAGAGACGGTTGTTGGCAAGTCTCTTATCTGTGAGAGCAGCCCCCTAACCTTCTAGGAGTGTCCCACTGAAGAAACATGTGGACAGAGAATAGTGTTTACCTGCTTGAAAGAGAATAGTGTTTACCTGCTTCCTGTTAGGTAATGAATACCCCACCCTCCTGCCTCACATGTGCATACCACAGGATTCTGGGTTTTTCCCTTCCTTATTGCCTCGTTGTAATCATCCCCTGCCAGGGTATATAAGGTGGTCTTGAGCTCATAATTTTGGCTGGGTTCATGCTCACCAAGTCCCAATTCATGAGTTCACCTCTCAGATACTTATCAATCTCTATCAATTTCTTTTGTTGTTCTTCTTCTTCCACATGTGGCTCCCAGCACTTCCCTATCCTGAAGCCAAAGGAGGTGGGGGATGGAGCTCTGGGGCCACAGCAAGAGCTGCCAGGTCAGCCCAGCTTCCCCTAAGAGAGCAGGCCTCACCTGTTCCCTGTTCAGCATCCTTCGCTTGGGAGAGAGAGGGACCCAAGGCCTCCTCTGCACATTGTGATGCCTGAAGTATTTCTGTCTTTTCACTTGAATATCCCATCTTCTGTCTTTGCTCCAGATTTTTTGTTTTGTGGCTATAATGAGACTTTCCATATCAAAGGAAATGAATACAAATTCTTTTTGTGTGTACATGGAACATTTTCAAGGACAGATCATATGTGGAGCCATAAAATATATGAAAACTGAAATTATCATCTTTTCTTATCACAATAATATAAAATGTAGGGGAAAAGAATATTAAAAAATTTTCAGACATATGGAAACTAACCAAAATGTTTTGGAATAACTCTTGGGGCTCTGAAGAAAAATCAAACAATTAATAGTAAACATAAATGAAGAGACTAGCTACCAGACCCAATGGAATTCAGCAAAAGCAGTATGCAAATGGAAGTGCATAGCAAAAAAAGGCCTACATCAATAAATAAGAAAAGTTCCAAAGAAATAATATATATCTGAAGGAATTATAAAAAGGAAAAGAAATGAAGCCAAAAGTCAGTACGAAGAAGGAAATAGTAAAAACGAGAGTGAAAATAAAATAACACTAAAAAGACAATATAAAAAGATCAATGAAACAAAAAGTTGATTCTTTAAAAGGTCAAAGAAAATTAATAAACACTTAGTAAGCTCACTAAGAAAAAAAAGACAATCTTAGTAAAAAAAAATACATGAAAGTTCTGAAGTTACAACCAATAACACAGAAATAAAAAGATCATAAAAGACTGCTGTGAATTTGCAAAAAAATTAAACAACTTAAAAGAAATGGACAAATTTATGTCATCATCCAACCTCCTGACTGAATCAGAATGAAATAGATAGCTTGTACAGATTAATCACAAACATAGAGAAAAAAAGTATCCTTAGTAAAGGGCTCAGCACCAAATAGTAGTGAGTACTACCAAATTCTCAAAGATCTAAAACTTTTTCAAAATCTTAAAAAAAAACTGAAGAGGGAAAATTTTCCCAAACACATTTTCAGGAGCTTTTATTAGGAAGTCATCATTAACTGGATCATGAAACCAAACAAGGATAGCATACAAAAAGAAAAGTATAAACCAACAAGTCTCATGAACACAGATGCAAAATCTTCAGCGAAGTCTTGACAAATCAAATCCATTAATATATTGAGAGAAGTAGTAATCATGAACATAAGGGAATCATTCAAATGGTGCACATTTGATTCAGCAGTTCAACAGGTGCAAATCAACATGCCTTTTATAATATCAAAAAAAATAAAAATCACATTATCATTTTAATGGTTACTGAAAAAGCATTTGACAAGATTCAAATCCATTTATTATCAAATAAAAAAATTGGAATGAATGGAATATAACTCAATTTAAGCACCACATATCATATTCTCATTGCTAATATAATACTCAGTGGTGGAAAAAATGAAATCATTTTTCTTAATCAGGAAAAAGACAAGGATTGCTACCCTCATTACTCTCATCCATACTGAATATAATATGAGGAGGTTTAGCCAGAACAATTAGGCAAGAAAAAGAAACAGAGGAGTCAAATTGGAAAAGAAGTAAAGCCATCACTATTTGGAATGATTTAATAATATTTATAGAAGATTCAGAAAATTATCAAAAAAAAGTCTAGAATATAAGCGAACACAATAAAATGGCAAGATATAAAATCAATATGCAAAAATCTGTTGCATTTCTATAACCAAACAATGAATTATACAATGAATAAGAAAACACCCCTATTTATAATTATACCAAGAAAATAAATAAATATCTGGTGCTGTGTGCCATTTACATTCCAAAAGAGTCATGCTGGACAAGATAAAAAAAAAAAAAAACCTCTCATTAATGGCCCCTAAAAAAACCTAAAAGCTATCTAAAATGGCCTTTTAATGTAGCAGATAGCACGCCTGGCTTTTCCTTATCAATGTTAAGCTCTTCCCAGGGTTAGAGACCACCTCTACACTACTTCCTCAAAATTACTCTTTGCTTAGAATGTTAATTGTCTCTCAGGATGGCTTATCTTTCATAAAATTCGCCAAACCTTCACCAGGCCCTGCCTGGCCTTCAACCTGTGTCTATAAATACCTCTTCCTTTTGTTAATAAAGTTGTCTCATGGTTCATACTTCCATTTAGCCCCCGGCTATAGCTGGGCCATCTCTTCTCGTCTTTTCATTTCTCGTACTTGCGTCTGGCCACCAACAATCTGGGAGCAAATTCAGTAAAGGATTGGGAGGATAAAAATAATCAAAATGACCATATTGACTGAAGCAACTTACAGTGCAATGACCTATAAAAATCACAATGATATTTTCCAGGAAATAGAAAAAATTTATACAACTTGGATGAATTTACAAAAGATCCCAAATATAAAAATAATCCTGAGAAATAGAAGAAAAATGGAGGCATATACATACTGTATGACTTCAAAGTATAACACAAAACATTAGAAATCAAAATAGTGTGGTATTGAAACAAAAACAAACATGGACCAGTGGAATAGAATAGGGATCCAAGAAATTAAACCACACAACTACAGTAAGTTAATCTTTGACAAAGTAGTAATGATCATGCAATGGAAACATGAAAGTTTCTTCAACAAACAGTGAATTCTGAACAAATTTTCCAACATCATTCAGCATATACACACACACACACACACACAGAAGTTTTATCTTTATTTAATTCCATATGCAAGAATAATTTAAATGGATGAAAAATCTGGACATATGACCTGAAACCATAAAATACATAAAAGAAAAATTGGGAGATAACACTACAGGACATCAACCACAGAGATAAATTTGAATACGCCACTCTAAGTCAATTGATACAAAAGCAAAAGTGAGCTATGAAACTATTTGAACAAACAACCAAATTAAAAAAAAATACTTTTTGTGCCACAAACAAACAAAAATAACAAAAACATTCTACTTAATAAAAAAAAAATCAGCCTGTAAAGTGGGAGAAGATATTTGTACATTACATGTCTGACAAGAGGTTAATTTCCAAAATATATAAATAACTTATACAACTCAACAACAATAAAAACAAATAATCCAATAAAAATAAAAATGGAGTCTTCTTAATTGCATCTACTCTTTTCTCTCATATCTACAGTCACTTTTCCAGACTAGATCCTAAAGTCAGACACTCAGTAGTGTAATCTCTAACTGGTCTCCATATACTAAAACATTATTTTACTTTCTTTTTTAAAATTAATTCATATCACATCTTTGTATTCTTCAGGGATCACCCACCACCTTCCCTCCCAAGACATTTTCTTCACTATAAAATCAACTCCTTCATATATTTTTACTTCTGTTATAGAAATATAGAATATAGAATAACTTAAATGGATGAAAAATCTGGACATATGACCTGAAACCATAAAATACATAAAAGAAAAATTGGGAGATAAACTACAGGACATCAACCACAGAGATAAATTTGAATACACCACTCCAAGTCAATTGACACAAAAGCAAAAATGAGCTATGAAACTATTTGAACAAACAAATATATCATATATTTTTACTTCTGTTATAGAAATGCTGCTAATGATCAAAAGTAAATTTGATGTAATGTTTTTCTTATTTTTCTAAAGATTTTTATAATAAAAACCTACATTTTATAAAAGAGGAAATAAGGTACTATTCTCTACTTTTTTGCTTCATCATGTATACGACTGGCCTTGCCTTGCCCTCTTCTGGTCTCATTTTTCTCATTTGCAGGTATCTTAATGTGAAAACCGTATTATTCAATCTAGCTAACTTCAAGAAGACCTCATTTACAGAATGATTCATTGCATAAACTTAAACTAAAGCAGCCACATGCTCAGAGTTAATATTCTTTTCATTAAAAAAAGTTTGCAACTGTTTACTTTTGGCTTAATTTGGACTTTTTGTTTATGCAGGGCAGGTTCTCAGTGCTTGTCTCTGAGCCTATTTCTGTAGTTCATGAATCACCACTTAGGAGACACCGTGTTGTGCACAGCAAGAAGTTCCACTGTGTGAACCCTCTCTCCATGTGCAACCACTCTTTCCCTCCCCTACCTCTCTGTCTTTCAAAATTTATTAGTTCTTCTTACTTCACTGCTCAGAGAAACACAGGTATTTTTCCCCTGTAAGCCAAGTTCTTTATTATCCTTCTAAATTTGGATGTAGCACACTGCTGTTTGGTTATAGCAATAAAATTTGCAAGTTTCATCAGGAGATCTGAGTTGAGTCAGAACACTTCGATGCAACCATGTTGACCACTAATAGTCTTTTTCTTTCCTTCTCAATCCCAGCTTTCTCTTTGTTCCTAGACCTTCTTTTGGTTTCTCATTAATAGGTCTGAGCTAGTACACCATGGGATTGTGTTGGGGTAAACATACCTTTTTCTAAATGAAATTCTTTCCAATTTAATTTCTGGCTCTCTCCTAGTCATGGTCCCAGGTTTCCCTGAGTGATGGCACATGTGTAGTCAAGGCTGAGAATCAGTGATGAGCTTCCAGCACACAGGCTAGTTTAGTCACGCAGAGGATTGGTGACCAACCTTAAAATCCAACTTTTGTGTCCAAACAAAACTTATGGACCAATAATAGACCTGATTCCTTCTGCCTATTTCATTTCATTTGAATTCTGTGAGCAGCTTATATGTGATCTGGAAGTTTAAATAATACAATTTAGTCCATTTCTTAGAAAACAAGTGAAAAACATAGTTAATGAACAGCATTATTATATCAGGTTTAAAACAAGGAAAGCACCCTCATTATGGACTTTAGTTTTATGGTAAGAAAAAGGTGCACGTTTATTAGATCCAGCAGGGATGTGATATAATCCATTGTATAAATTAGTTTGTTGTGGAGTGAAGTGTTTTTTGATGGAATTTTACACCACAGTTGGACTACACTCGACATCTTTTATACTAAATTTAGACCAGTGAAAAGATTCATTATATTCCAATTAGAATAAACTATAGAAAATGAAGCTATATATTGTAAAACATAATTTTTCAAGCTGTACATTTACAACTCTAAAACTATCTCAGAAGACTGCAGTTAAAATCTCCAGAATATTTATTTGGTCTCACATCAATTTCTTTTGATTTATACCTTCCTCCCCCCATCTGTTCCTTTTGGTAGCTGTTTATGATGTTGAGCTAGCAGCAAAAATTAGAAGGTACTACCTGTATAAACTATTGTGATTTAAGTATGATTATTAAAACTAAAAACAATCCCAAAACCTGCCCTCCAGGTTGCTGTGCCTGGATGGGAGGCCTCGATGGGGTAGTGTCCTCTCGTTCAGAGGGCACAGTGGGTGCAGGCCAGCTGGTCCCCACTGGGGGTAGCGGGGTCAGCCTAGCTGCCTCCATGTGGCCCTGGGCTCTGCCCCTTTCACTTCAGGTTTGGATGGGAGAGGCCACACCCCCTCCAGGTCGCAGCACCTGGATGGGAAGGCTAGATGAGGTAGCGCCCTCTCCTATAGAAGGCGCAGTGGGGTGCAGGCCAGCTATTCCCCCCTAGAGGTAGCCAGGCCTGGGGCTGCCCCCCTGCCACCCATAGCCAGTGGGGAGCAAAGACAGAAAAAGACCCCAGGGTAAACCCCCCCAAGCTTGGAGAGCCCGGGAGGGTGGACCAGATAGGGTTTTAGCCCCATCCACCAGCGAATGATTGTTGCATGGGGCAGCCACCTGCAACCTGGATTAGCCAAGACATTTGCCCCCAGCCCCCAACCCATGTGGAAATTGGCAAATGCATGGACATTTGGGCCCCGCCACCACACAGGGAGGGTGAGTGGGGGTGAAGTGGGGGGAGATGCCCCTTCCATTTCACTCTCCAGCTAATCTTCAGGAGGAGCAAGAACATTTATAACACACATCCCATCATAAAACGGGTGAGGGACCAAGTAAAAATTCAGTCCACAAGCCTGAGCTGGACATAGCAGGTGAACAATCGAGAGAATTCAATGCATGCAAGACAGGATAAACATCTATGTCATGAAGCACACTAGGTGCTCACCAGGTCTGGAAGACCCAAGACCTTATTTCAGAGATGCCTTTGAGGAGAGCAAGGTACCCTTCCCTACACTACAGGAGTGGAAAGGAAGGCCAAAGACTGGGGGCATCGGCCCCACAGCAAAGCTGGAAACTGAGGCAGAGGAGATCATCTGCAATGGCCAATCACAAATGCCTGTGTCCACAGAGAAACTTCTTCAATGGCACTGGCAGAGGATGAGACACCCTAAATCTGATACCAGAGCCATAGGTAAAGCAGCAAAACAACAGAGATGGGATTAGAGAAGACAGCCTCCAACGAGAAAGCATGGAAAGACCACAAATGAATATAGACTGGCCACCCAACACAAACTTAAGACTGAAAACCTTCCATCAAAGCTTGCCAGGTTCCAAGAACACAGTCCCTTACCCAGTGAAAGAACACTGCCACAGGAAAGACTAATGGATGATGAATTAAAACAGACTAGCAAACAACAAAGAGTGCGATGTGAGAGAATGGAGGGGGCACCTGAGGGAGGCAGGGGAGGTATCCCAAAAGTCATTTACTGAGGTGATTTAAAAAATAAAAATTAAAACTTAAAAAAAGAAAAATAATAAAAATTAAAATATTTGGTAAAGAAAAAAAAATAAAAGCAAACCCCAAACCCAAAATCCCCCCAAATGCCCCACAAAAATCATTTATTTTTATTCAAATATTTTAAAATCTGAAATTCAAATGCTATGACTTAAAGAGAATAGTGTCACATATAAATAAGGAGTTTTTCATGTTTAAAAAGTGTTGTATAAGCTCCTTTAATATTCCTCATAACTTTTAGAATTGTATTATTAGCTAAAAAGCATTCAAAAATAATTTTCTGCTTCATGCAAACATACTGCCACAATATACATCATGTAATAGAAAAAATAAACTCTAGTATCTGCTTACTTCAGTTTCATTGCCAAGAAGGTCCTGAGAAAAATATGGAAGAATTAAGAGTATATATTTGCAGCAACTTATTAAACAACCATTATATATGCTAAGGAACAGAATCTGCTACAAATATGCTACCTGAAATATAACAAACATCCCAAAGTATTGATGAATTAAAACATATGATATGATATGATTTCCATCTTTTAGGAAAGATGGAAAGAGACAAAACACAGACACCTAACAAACAGTGCAGAATATGGAAGTTATTTAATATAGGAACCAATCATCATGGAAATGGTAATTATTGTGATTATTATAGATATCTTAGCAGTTTAAAAAGAATGTTTCTGCTGACAGGATAACTCGAAATGCTCTATAAATTAAGAATATTTAGCTAAGCATTGAAAGTATAGAAGCACTTCCCAGACTTTGTGAATTGAGGAACAATATTGCAGAGGCAGGGAGACCACTTGCATTAAAAAAAAAAGGCGTTTGGGGAAATAACCTGCCTTGACATGGTATGTGGAACTATAACTGATATTAGGGAACAAGTTGTGAATGATTTTTAGTGAGAAGTTAAAATTATTTCTCATTTAATAGGAAAGCCTTTCAAAAAGAAATGACCCAGCAGACCTGTGTTAGTAGAATACTGACCTTATATAGTAGAACTGACCTTATATAGTAGAACAGTTCAGAGGGTAGAGGCTAAAAATTGAATCTGAGATGTGGTGGGATATTACTCAAGGCACTGGAAACAAAATGGGTGAGCCCAATTTGGAAGACATTTCAGATGTCAAAAAGAGCAGATTTTAAGTTTATTTGTAGGTAAGGGATGAGTAGAGGAGAAAAACTTTCATCTCAACTAGGCATACAGTTTATATGAGTGGTATTTCCAGAATATGAAATATTAGTAAGAATGATTTAGGAAAATTCTAGCAAATTTTGAAGAGAAATATTTTCCTAATAACTATATTGCTTAATGTACTTGAAAAATGAATAATAAATAAATAAATGTGAAAAGGTTGAGAGAAGAAAGCAAGTTGAAAGCCAAATACTACAGGAAGCTGTAAAATTAGTGTGAGCTAAAGGGAAAGAAGGCATTGAATAATGTGAGAAATTATAAATAGTAAGAAAAATAAGAAGTAAGAAAAGTGGAGAACAGAAGTTAGAATGAGTGAATATGAGCAAACATCAACTGCATGATATTTATGAAAAATTCAAAACTTGAGGAAATACAAAGAAAATGGTCCTCTAGAAGGACTGACTTAAATGGATAACTGACTCCAGTGAGGACATTTAGAGGGAGGCTATAGAACAGCATGTAACTTTGTAATATATATGTTGTCAAGTTGTTACTCTGTTATTAAAATTATATGCCCACAGAAACTCTGTGATTAATAAAAGGCAAAAGATTTATAAGATCTGGAGAGAAACCAGAGTATTACAAACTTTGTGATTATATATAAGGAATTGTTTATTATTCCCAAGAGAGTAAATATGGCTTCTTTATTAATAAAAAACATGATTTATCTGATTTACCATACCCTACCAACCTTGTTAGTGGGTATGTTGACAATTTCACTGGAAACCCAACTTGTATCCATACAGGTCCGGCTTTCCTAGTGGCTGTAATGTCGGGCTTGGGCATTAGAGGGCACACTTAAGCCAGAATGAAAGAAATCTGCTCTGAACTGACCTGACCTAGAAAACTGAACCTCAAATAGTTCTTTAATTCTAGACCAAATTTAAATTTCTAGGGCTCCATTTGAAACAGCAAAAGTTGACAGTATGAAATGGTTGAAAACTCCATGAATTTTTAGTAGTTTAGGAAGTGTTCATCTATCTGGTGATTAATTCCTGTGAAAACAATTTTCATAAGCAAATGGATAGAACTTAAAATCTCTTCTCTGTGTCTGTGATATTAACGAAAGAGAAAGCTAATCACAACATCTGAGGTGGATGAAGTCACATTTACCAAAATAACCATTGGGACAAATACAAGTGTATCTTCCGATCTCACTGATGCAAGTAGCTTCATTCTTGCAAGAATCTGAAACACATTCATCCACTTCCACGTCACAATGCTTGCCTTGCTATCATGGGACACAGAAGCAGGGGTAGCCATTGATTCCATCTTGGCATACAGCCCCGTTGTGGCAAGGGTTGGAAGCACACTCATCATGATCCATCTCACAGAATCTGCCAGCATATCCATCAGGGCAAATGCAGACAGGTTGAACAGGATCCTCATGACAAGTCCCTCCATGTTGGCAGAAGCTCACACCACAGGAGCCAGTAGCCGTTTCACAGATCTTCCCACTATAGCTGGGAGAACACTTGCACAGAGATCTCTTTTCCCCTCTCTTCACACAGGTGGTATTTCCTTGACAAAGATGGGAGAAGCAAGGATTTTTCGCACTGTCACAGTCTGTCCAAATTAATAGCCATGTCTGAACAATGGCAATTGCATGTAGAGCTGTTTTGGCAAGAATTTGAGAGGCACCTTGTGTCATTTTTATTGCAAAGGGAATCTACAAGGGAATGAAAAGTCAAAATCAAGCTTTGAAATAAATGGTTCAGGATACAATTAAAGAACCTTTTATTTCACTCATGTCACTTCAGACTCAGTGAAATACAACTGGATTCATTCTTATGGTGATTTTTGTCACAATGGTCATTTGGCAAATCTTTTCATATATTTGCTAATAGGAAACACAACATTAGTTTGGGATTAGGTTAGTTTGGGATTCTTTGTTTCTCCTCCATTTCCCTTTCTAACACATAAAATTATGAACAAAGGAGTAAATTGGAGCAACTCTTAAATTGTCTAATATACACAAAATTTTGAAATCATATTCTCGTGAAGGATTTTGGGGTGTGCTAGAGGATGAAATACCAATTGTCTCTGAATACAGTATGTAATTAAAACTAATATTGAAATGAATATAAAAACTTTGTACTCTAAAAGAAAAGCATAGAAAAATGAAAATATCAAAAATCCCAATTGTTTATTAAAAGTCTTTTCTGCACCAATGTCAGGGATTTCACAAATTTTGGTTATCCCCAGAGCAATGTAATATTCTTGTATACATCTCACAGGTGATAGATTATGTCTTATTGCAAGGAAAAGGAAGCAGTAGAGTTTATGAACTTTTATCTCTGAAAAACTCTCTTTTCTAGGGTTACATTTTTTAACTAATTCAAAAGGTAATTATTTTAATTTAAAAAATAACCTGCAATAAATCAGCAATTCTATTTTTTTTTCAAATTCACTGGATATTTGATGTAGGTAATATGTAATTTTTCCTTCAATTTATACATTATACTCATAGCATTTTTATTTTCTTAATGCTGTACACTGAGAAGCTTTATGGTTTGGCAATTTAGTTTTAATGGTCAACAAAAATGATTACATGCAGGTACATGCATATAATCCTAATACATCATCCTCTTCTTCTTGTTCCTTTTCTCAATATACGCCTCACTAATAGTGAATACAAATTTGTAAAAAAAAAATTGCACTATAAGAAATTTTCCCTTATGACATAAGACATAAATCAGCTATTTCCTGAAGAAAGTAGTAGGTAAACTTTGAAAACCAGTAAGAATAGGTCTTTTTTCTTTCTACAGAAAAAGAGAAGTGGTTCTCTTTAACACACCAACATGGTGATGAAAAGATGTTAAGAAGAAATGCCTGGCTGAAGTGAAGTGAAGGGAGTGAAGACAGTTTCACAGTATCCTCTGTGAAGTCATAGGGCAGTGATTACACATAAAAAGTTAATATCTGCTGATATATTATCAGGAAGGTTGATCTAAGAGCAGATATTATCTGTTCCCTAAGAGAAACTCAGAAAAGTGCCCTTTTACTTTCGACTTTGTTTTAAATCTTTCCTGTTAAACGTTTAAGATAAAATTCTAATACTTGCACAAAATATTTTACTGAAGAGAAACAAAGATTTATAAGCACTAAGTCATTTCCATGGCATTGTACAGTGGTGGGATCTGAACCCCTATCTGATACAGAATACATTTATTTTACTGAATAATTTAGAGATTAGTGTATTTACTGGAATGAACTTCATACTTAAGCATAGTAATTTCCACATATATGTTTACTTCATCTCTGTTTTAAAATTGCATAAAAGAGAGCAAGTGGAGATATATCCAAGGTGGAGACAAAAGAGGTTTTGCTCCTCAGAGAAATATCTAATAGTTAAACAGAAGGACATTACACCAGAGAGTCCCATGACTTGGGGTGAAATTGGAATACCCATTGGACATTAGAGAACAAAACAGATTGCCATGAGGAGACAGAGAGCTATACTTCTTCAGACTAGAAATAGAGATAATTGCCTGGAGGGTGTGTACAATGGCTTGATTTAAAGGAATAGAGCAGGTGTTACTGAAATTTAAATGGAATCATAAAAGGTCTGGAATAGTTAGAATAATCCTGACATAAAAGAACAGAGGTATCATGTTCTAATAGTTCAAATATGTTATAAAGCTATAGTAACAAAACAGTATGGTTGTGGGGAAAAATAGACTCAGATCAATGGAGTAAAATTGAGAGGCCAAAATTAAGACCATACTTATTTAAATAGGCTATTAATTTGTGATAAAGGAACCAAAAATATGTAATGGAGAAAGCAAAGTATATTCAGCAATTGATGCTGGGAAGACTGGATAATCACATGCAAAAGAATGGAACTAAACCACTCTCTCGTACCACACACATAACCTAACATGGATCAGACACTAGGACATAAGGCCTGAAACCTGAGCCCATAAAATACATCAAAGAACAAAGAATAAATAAAACTACAGTATAGTTAGATGACATATTTTATGTAAGGTAGCTGGATACAAAATCAACAAACAAAAATCAGTGCCCTCTTATAAGCAAATAATCAGTCAGAAGAAGAAATTAAAATAAAAAACACTACATCTACCACTGTACCAATGAAAATTAAATATCTGGGAATAAACCTAACAAAAGAAGTGAAAGATCTATACAAATAAAACATAAAGCATTGTTGAAAGAAATAGAAAATGTAAAAAATGGAAAGACATTTCCTGCTTATGGATTGGAAGAATTAATGTTATCAAAATGCCATTCTTCCAAAAACAATCTACAGTTTCAATGCAATTCCAATAAATATTAAATGAAATTCTTTAAAGAGATTAAACAAAGTTTACTTAAATTCATATGGAATAACAAAAGACCCTGGATATCCAAAATTCTCCTGACCAAAGGAAGGGAGAATGGAGGTATTACAATTCCAGACTTCAAATTATACTACAGAGTCATAATAATTAAAACAGCATGGTACTGGAATAAAAACAGACCAATGGAACAGAATTGAGTTTCCAGATATAAAGCCACACATATATGGTCAACTAATTTTTGATAAAGGGACAAAAAAACATACTTTGGAACAAGACTAGCCTCTTCAATAAATGGTGCTGGGAAAACTGAACCACTGTATGTGAAAAATTGAACCCAGACAACTCCCTCACACCATGTACAAAAACCAATTCAAAATGGATAAAAGACTTGGATATAAGACCTGAAATCATAAAATACATAGAGGAAAATATGGGCAAAACACTCCAAGACCTATACTTCAGAAACCCATTTCAAAACACATCTACAGATGTTAAAAAAGTGAAGAAAAACATAAACAATTGGGGCAACATCAAATCAAAAAGCTTCATTACAGTAAAAGAGACAAAACAAAAAGAAACCCAATGGAATGGGAAAAGTTTTTATTGTCCTCCTCACAAATGATAAGGGTCTTATAACAAAGGCCCATAGAGAACTCACATAACTTAGCAAAAAACAAAGCAAAAAGCCCAATCAAAATATGGGGAGAAAAACTAAAAAGACTTCCAAAGAGGAAATACAAATTGCCAATAGACATATGAAAAAATGCTTGACATCAGGAATAATCAGGTAAATGCAAATCAAAACTACAATGAGATATCATCATACACCAGAAAGAATGACCTGTTAAAAAAACAAACAAACAAACAAACAAACAAAACAAAACAGGCAACAAGTGCTGGTGTGGATGCAGAGAATGCAAACTAGTTCAACCACTATGGGAAGCTGTATGAAGGACACTCAGACAACTGAAAAGGGAACTACCATTTGATCCATTAATCCCACTTCTGGAAATCTACCCAAAGGACATCTAACATTAATCCAAAAGGACACCTCTACGCCAATGTTTATTGCAGCACTATTTACAATAGCCAGGGTATGGAAACAACCAGAAAGCACTAAAATTGATGAATGGTTGAAAAAATATGGTATATTCACACAATGGAACATTGTTCTGCAATTAAAATTGACAAATATGGCACATTTGAGATAGCATGAATGGACCTAGAGAGAATCATATTAGCAGAAAGAAGTCAGAAAGGAAAAGACAGAAACCATATCACCAATAGATGGGATATAGGTATAACAATAAAAGATCAAGAAAAAAAAAAGTTCAAACAAGCTAACAACAGAACTGGGGCAAGCAGCTAAGGTAGGGGAGGGGGAAGGAGAAAGGAGCAATCAGGGAAGGGAGGAGTACAAGCTCAAGATGAAGGTTCACGAGTGATAAGGTGGAGGGAGAACCCTAGGGAATGCAACGATGTAATAGATATATTATTGCTAATCATTTTGTTTACATATTTATGTATATGTGTGTATATACATGTAAATATATGTATATACACACATATACATGTGCACACATGTGCACACATACACATGTATATGTGTGTAGTTATGCATACATAGATGTATATACATAAATATGTAAACAGTGATTAATAATAATACATTTTTTAAATTGTATTGATCTTTATGAAGAAAAAAATCAGAGAAAAGATAGACAAAACACTCTATGACCTTGACTCTGTGATATATTTGGTATTTGACTCCAACAGCAAGGGAAACAAAGCAAAAATAATGGAACTACAAACTTCAAGTGAAAAAACTTCTGCACAGCAACAACAAAATTACTAAGCTAGCTTACTGAATGGGGAAAAATTTTTTGCACACCCTGCACCTGACAAAGGCTTATATCCAGTATAAAAAGAACAGGCAGCTCAACAACCAAAAAGTTAATAACCCAATTTTGAAAAATGGATAGAAAGCTATAACGGCACATGAAATATGGATTACAATAGACAGGTGAAAAAATGCTCATTATTGTATATCAGGGAAATGCAACTCAAAACCACAATGAGATACCACCTCATACCTGTGAGATTAGTGTAACACACACACACAGAAATAAATGTTGACAAGGGTTTAGAAATGTTTAGAAATATAGGAACACTCATATACTGTTAGTGGGAATGCAGCCATACAGTCCTTATCAAAAAACAGTATGAGGTTTCCAAATATTAAAAAAAAAAATCTATGACATGATCCTATGTAGCTACACAAAGAATACAAAAATTAATGAGAGAATATGTGCCCTCATGTTCATTGAAGTGCTGTTTACAACAACCAAGTTATAAAAATAAATGTCCAAGTATGACTGAGTAGATTAAAGAGATGTGATACACACACACACACACACACACACACACGCGTGCGCGCTCGCGTGCAAGAATACTACTCAGCTATAAAAAAGGGAACTAGGCTAAGCTAAATAAGTAAGAAGGAGAAAAAAGTACTAGATGATTTCACTCATGTAGAATATAAAGAATAAAGCAAAGGGACAACATAAACTAAATCAAAGCAAATTAGAAATTTGACTACAGAATTCAGGCTACCAGAGGAGCAAGGTTAGGGATAGTGGAGAGGAGTGAGAGGGGTCCAATGAACTATGGTGGAGATTTATTGGGACTTTGGTTGTGGGTATGGAGTGATAACAAACAATTGAAAGTTGTGTCCCTGTGCCCATAAATCATATACATTATGTAAACCAATGTTACTTCAGTTAAAAAAATACAAATTAAATAGTAAAATGAGCATATATATTTTTAAAGATAAAACAATTGATTGGAAGTGATGGCAAATAAATAAGTTGAAAAATGCTCTACTTCCTTTATCATGAAAAGAAAGAAGTTAAAAACAGTATCCCAACATACTCATTATACGAGTACGTGACAAAGATTGACACTAGCAAATGTAGATAAAAATGTAGAGATCTCAGAACTCATATGCACCTCATCTCTCTCCTTGATATTAGGTCTTTCTTACCTGTGTGCTATGAATGGTACTAGTCTTTTCAAAGGAATTATTTTGACTTTGTTGTTCCTCTAAATCTTTGTTTTCTATCTTAGATAATTCTGCCTTTGTCTTTTTATTGCCTTAATTGATTTCTTTGAGCTTAAGTTGCTTTTATTCTTTTCAAGTGTTCTTTTAATTTCTACAGTTAAAATAAACATTTCCCTCTAAGTACAGCTACTGGTGTTTCTTACAATTACTTTTTATTAAAATAAAAATATCTACTTATTTGTTTGGCCCATGGAAAATCTATAATCAGTCAGATTAAGCTTGTATTATTCAGTGCTTATGTAGTATTGTTTCCTCCTATATTCTCTCTCTTTATTTAAATTAATAAATTTTCACAAAGTGATTTTGAAATTTCTATTTCTCCCTAATTCTGACAATTTCCACTTTGATATTCAGGCGCTACAGTCTTATGTTCAGAGAAATTTAGTGTGATATCTGCTACTGCTGGGTAGACATTCATATTTACATAAAGTATCCTTTTTAAAGAAAATGCATCACACTTTAAAAGATGAGGACTTTTATTGTTATTATTACTATGAGAGTTATACATCTCATATAATGCTGATAAGAATGCAAAATGGCATAAAAACTTTAGAAAATAGTTTTGATGTGTCTTATGAAGTTAAATGTACACTTACCATCTAGTCCAGCAATTCTATATCTAGGTATTTGCCAAAGAAAATTGAAATTATCCTTGCAAAAATTGCTTGAAAGAATTATTAACAGCTTTATTCATTATGACCAATCTTGGGAAAAATTCAAATGTCCATCCATACACTAGTGAATACATTTTAATGTATTCACATGTTGTAGTACTGCTCAGGAATAAAAAGAGCAAATTACTGATTCACAAATCAACATGGAGAAACCTTTAAAATATTATGTCTAGTGAAGGGCTAGACATAAAGGACCGAAAAGATTCATAGATCAGGGACTCATACCTGCTGTGTGAATCCATTTTTATAAGTTACATTTTAAAAAAGACAAAATTATATTGATGAAAGCAATTCAAGGTCCACCAAGGAATAGACATGTGTGAAAGGAACTAATGTAAAGGGACATGAAGATATTTTTTATGGAAACTCCCTGTATCATGATTGTGGTGGTAGTTACTGACCATATACATTTGTGACTGAAATTTGATGACTTTTAGTATATGTTAATTATTCTTCAATGAATCAGACCAAAATTAAATCTAAAATAACAGAGGCAAAAGGAATTAAATCATCTTCCAAGAGTTAGAATAGAAGTTGTGGGCATAGATAGCAATACATACATGTTTATATTCATCCGTACATGAATTAAAGCCAGACTACTGATGAATGACTAGTAATATATTGAGCATATCAAACTAAGCAAAATCCAAGTAAGAGAATGACAGGACCAAGTCAATTTATGCCATAGTCCCCAGAAAGTTTCCGGGATTAGAGATTCAAAGTGTCTTTGAAATGAATGTGCAAATGGTGCTGAAAATAGGAAGGTACTCTGAAAACTTATCAAAAGCAGAATTACATTCTCATATTCCATATTTCATTATTTCTCCCATGAAAAGAGATTCAGAGTCACAGGCATAAATGTTGGTCACGTAGGGGTGGCTGGATCTGATGTAACAGCCAGTAACCAATTTTATACTCAAAGCAAGGAATTATATTCTTTCTCTTTACCACCCTGAGAGAAAATAAGTAGCTATATCTGTGGTGTTGCTACGTAATGAAATGACCCAACCCAATCACCCTGTAATAAATCTTAATAAGCTAGCAAGGCTTTGGGCTTAAAGAGCTTTCAAGTAGCTATTAAAAAATATCTAAGCATATATGAAATGCATATAGGGTATAATTTCCTTTTAATTGTCCTTAAGGTAGATGCTGAAAAATAATAAGTATTCTTGTATTCATTAATTATTATAAGAAACAACAATACCTTATTAAATATGAACACATTATATGTGATTACTAGATTTGAGGGAAACCTCTAAGATAAAACACAAAGATCAAATACACAAAAATTTTAAAGTAATTGACAAAGTAAATTTTGAAATGAACAAAAACTTAGGAAAATTTAAGAATATTTTCAGAGTTAGAAAGGATATTGCAGCAATGAAATAGACAAAGGTGGCTATTGATCTTCTACAAATAGATCGCTGAAATTATGAACTTACTATAAATGTTCTGGGATCACCCCAACTTCAAACTTGACCTAGCAGGTAAGAGAGCATAATCATCTGCATATGCTTTTGAGTTAAACTTACTCCCTATTCTGTGAAGCAGCCATGCAAAAAGTCTTCTAAGGATAAACTAGCTTTCAACCGCACCAATGACCGAGAATCCAGATAAAGAAGATTTTGCATTCCGTAGCCAGCGGTGCATCTCCACAGTACATTCTGTGATTAAAGTAATCAATTAGTGATTAAAGACCACGATTTGACCACACTGCACAAAGATAGCATTAACATATCTTTATGTATAACTTAAGTGATATAAATAACTAATCCTCTAGAAAATCAGAACTCCTGCAATACCCTGTCAAGAATAATTACAATATTTTTATATTGGTGACTTGCTATTTCTATATAAACTAAATTCAAACTTGGAATAATTCTCACAGGGTGAGATCTGTTGGACTCCTTCCCAGGTTTGAATCTTTGCTTTGAATTAAAATTTCATCCTTCACATTCCATTCTCAGGAAGATTTCATGAAATGAGGATTTAAGTTAAGAAAGGGAAGACGTGAATCTAGGATACAAGGGATCTAACAAAAGAAAGAAGTCAAAAAATTATTGAATAGTGATAGCAGGACTATTGATATGGCTACCAGCATGAGATGAAGCAATGCTGAAAGCAAAAAGAGAAAGTGGAGTTCCAGAAAGGATGTCTCCAAGGAGAAATATATGCAGAGTACCATGTGGAAATGAAATGAAAATGGAACAGACCAGTTAATAAACTTCACTATGACTACTTCTAGAGAAAACTAAAATTTGAAAATTAAATATGTGCTTATCAAAGAGAATTTTTTTATAATAGCAACATAATAGAATGACATAATATAATGATATGACTAATAATGGGAGAATTAGTGGGGGAAGTGTTGAGAACTACAGGAGATACTATGTAGCATTCTAGTTGATTATACAAGTATCTAATGTTTTAAAGAAAAAAACCAGACTATTTAAAAACAAACTGTAAGGTACAGATAGAAGAGTTTTAAGTAGCTACTGTTAGAATTGAGGCATGCACACTGAGAGTGAGAATCTGTAATAGGAATAGTAAGAACTATTGCTTCCCTTATAACCTTTAGGCATTTTAAAAATATTACTGAATAAACATATTTTTATTGGTTTGGTAAACATATTTTTAAAGCAAAATAAACACACATATACACTTTGTTTACATGTATCCTTTAAATTAATGATTTAATTCTTGCTCTTTTTGGAAAAGAGCATCTATCAAGCACATCCAATTGCTGGGTGTCCTCTGAGGTAAATGATGTCATTAGCATTTCTTGTACCATTTGCTTCCTGGGTTTATGGGTGTGTCCCCTATCCAGATGTTAACAACTGCTCAAAAAAAAGAAAAAAAAAAAAGCAGTCCATGACCTAGATGTTATTAGCCAACACTAATACAGTTGTCTGCCAAAAATAAATTTATTTATTTATTTCAATTTTTATTCTCAAATGTTTGAAGGAACTGTCTTATTTAAAAGGATAAAGAAATTGCCAACTAAGCAATTAGAAGCAGAACAACCACCGATCAATGACTGCAGTGTCATGAAAAGCTATGACTATACGGGTTTGTGCACTATCCCAAAATATGATATATGTGTATATAATACATATATATACTGTACCTTGTACATGTGTGTACAAAGGACAATAAAAATTATTTTCATAGTGATAATTCCTTTAGGATAGAACGTAAAACAAAAGATTCTTATAGCACTATTTACAATTGTAACTTAGTTTCCAGGGAGAAAACCATAGATATGTTTGTTTTTAGTTTTCATGAGAGACTAAAATGCAGGATAAGGTAGATAAATGCCTTGCTGGATGTGACGTGAACTATTTTCAGACCAGTCTTATATAGCTGCCAAGTATTTCTTTGCAGTAAAGTTTGCCATCTACTGGGCATTTTAAGAAGTTCTCGAATTCAGAGCTTCAGACTTGGACTTTTCTTTTGAACAGGCAGCAAAACTTCTTCATGGAAAATGTCATAAGTTATCCCGCTCATGTCATGAGCAATAATCCCAATATACAAAATGAGAGGGTGGACCAGCTCATGCGAAGAGAGCGAGGAGTGCTTGTCGTCCAGTAGCTTGACTCCTGCTCTTTTCAGAGACCTGTCCACGGGGCACTCGACACTAAGAATAGCAGTTTGAAAAGATCTGTTCAGGAAAAATTAAATACTTTATATAATAATGCAAGGGATTGTTTTTGTGTTTGCTATTTCAGTGTTGCTAGTGCTGAAAAATTATATATCTAATATAAATGTTTTATACAAACAATATTTTATTAATATAAACTATATATATAGCTAAGAAGTAAAAGCCATTTTGATCAGTTTTTGAAAGATGATGAGCATCCCAGCATTAAATGAATTTATTGTGTGTGTAATTCAATTTACTTGAAAAACTGCCTTATTAGTGATTTGGCTTAAATATAAGGTGGGGTATATATATATTCAGAGCATGGCATGGTGATTTCAGGGAAAAGCATTTTAATTTCTCAGCGATTATAGATAGTATTTATGCTTTTGTCCTTGATGGCTCTAAGCACAGCTATAAAACAGGCAGGTAATACTCTGATGGAAATTGACTTTCACATTCGGCCAGCTAGGCCACGCGGAATGGCTCCCACAAAGAAGGGTGACAAGAGAACTGGTCCACCAGAAGACAGTGACCAGCACAACCACCACCAAACACTCAGCTGCGAACCCATGCTCCTCCACCACTTGATGAACCGGAAGTTGACCATGAAGGAAATGTGCTCTCCACATGCGCACTGACTGGGGCTCTGTCAACCTGAGAGTAAGCAGTAAGGAGTGTCCCCCAAGGCCAGCATCTCTGTGTGGTTGTCTAGAAAGCAGAATTAAGACGGAGAATAACCAAACACTGTACACATTGGTTACCTGTAGTTACAACTTTCAAAACTCTATAGTCAACGTGGATGAGAACTAACCACTGACTATAGTTATAAAATTGCAAAAGAAAAAAATCATTAATCAAGAATCTGAAGATTTCCATTATCAATAAAACTACATTTTTGCCAACATTATATATATATAGTATTATGTTTAAATAGTATATAGGTTAATTTCTTGTCAACTTTTGTATTAGCCAGCTACATGATATTTGCCACAAGACGACAGTGCAGTGGTGAGGAACTACATCCCTGAAATAAAGCACACCCATAGGGCCTCATTCTGTGACTTATCACCTCGGTTTTCTCTTCTGCAGTAAGAAAGAGAACAGTCTTCGGGGGTCAAGCTAAATTTAGATGCTTAGCAATATCTACTGAAGTGTTCAATAAATGTTAGCTCATATTGTTATAAAATGTTTAGAGATAGTTTTAGGTTCCTAATAGAAAATTTACTGGATTAGTACCCCAAAAATGCAATAGCCATGATAACCAAGAAAAGTATAACTTACTAATGCATTTTCACTGCAGAAATTTTATTTTAGGGAACACAAGAAAAACTTTTTATAGAGAGCCATCACTGGACTAGGTCCTCTGAAGACATACTTTCCATGAAGTACTGTATTTACTGAAACTCAAAGATAAATATGGGTTAGATTTAGAAAATGTCTACTCTTCAGAGTTTGTTTTTCATAAAAAACTCTTTAAATTCTCACTATGTATTTGAGTATCATCTAAATTTTTAGCTTAGAGAAATAGTTTCTCAAGTGAGCATCTTTGTAAGTGTCTAGCTATTCAGAGGATCTGTAGATCTGTGTGTCCTCAGTACCTATGTATTCACACCAAATGCTTTGTTAATATTTACTGTGTATTGTCAAAACCATGATACTTACATTACATACTCCCCTGATATATAAACTTTGTATGTGTATATGCACCATATATGTATGTATATAGGTATGGGTTGGTATAGATTAATTTTTTTTATTTCAATGTACTTTTATCACAATATCACTTTTATTCTTAGTCTTCTCCTAGAATTTTCCTATGTTTTCCTCATATAACCCTTTAATAATCTTTGCCTCATTCTGATTGATATTGACTTTAGGAATCATATATAGCCTCTGTCCACAGAAAGGAGGAAAAGATGGTGGAACTGTAGCTATTGTTCACATCTTTATTAAGACAGCAATTTTTAATAAGCCTTATATTTAGTGAGATCAAACTCACTAATGTATTCCTGATAGCACCAGCTGTTCGACTCATTGCTCCAGGGCATGAATTTCTGTGCTTTTCTCTCCCAACTACTAACAAACAGGAGCAGGGACTTTGGAGAATGAGGGTTACTGCCCAGGATGAAAAGAGTATGTGTTAGCTTCAGTATGAACTTTTTTAAACATGCAAAGGTATGCTTTCCTATTTTAATCTTTTTAATATATGTTTAACCTAATTTCACTTAAATAGAAATGGAAGAATAGAAAATTGCAAGCATAAAATTGACTATTACCAGTAACATCTACTGAGTCACTTCTGCCATTCTTTCACATAAAAGCTCTTTTCCTATAGTTGAATTTGTGAACATTTGCTAGTGAGTGTTTTTTATGTTGTTAGCATTTTGCTTTAAAATAAACTATTGTCTTTATGTAGAAGTTTTTCTTATATCCTTGATGTTTTTATTTTTCATTTAATTTCATCTTTATTTGTAACTTTGGTTTACAAAACTGTGTCAAAGGTATAGAATCATACCTCATCAGATGTACATGACCGTATCATACCACTATGTTTTTAGAATCTGATATAGGTTTTTATGTTTTGTTAAACTGCACCTCAAAATCTACTGTTGATTTATATAAGTAGAAATACCCTTTGACTTACTAGACTTACTAAAGAATATTTAGTTCATCTGATAAAGAAAAAAAGCGTTCTTTACTTAAGACTTGCTGTCTTCTCAGTTTCATTCAGAAATTTGGCTGTTGAACAAACCTGAACTTTTAAGTGAAGTATATAACAAGTTCAATCTACTTTGGATTTCAGTATTTGAGCTGTCCCAGATTTCAAAGCAACGACTTGCTTTGGAAATAAAATAAAAGGTATAAATAATGCTACTGGATATAGAGGACACACTTCTTTTTAGTTTATAAAAGAAAAGTGGCTTCTTGAATTTTTCTTAGTCTGGTTTTCTGCAGAGAATTATGATACTCAATTCCAGAGATAGGGAAGGGCAGGAAGAGGAGAAATGTGTGCAGAGGGAAGAGCTTTATTCAGGATGTAATCAGAGTAGCTTGCACATGGTAGGTAGTCAATAAAATTTGTTGAATAATGAATGAGCTAGCCAGAAAACCTGATTTTTCATTTAAGCCTTGCTGTGAGGTTCTTTACTTTTGCCTCTTTCGATAAAATCAAGCAGAGTAAATCTTTGGGTAAATTGCTTACTTTGATGTACTTATGATAGGATCCACACTGAGTGGCTAAAATAAGTAGATGTACTTTTTAAGACTATTTTTTTCCCTTTCTTTTTAAATTTTTTTTTTTTAGGGACTCTAAGAACTGACTATCCACTGTCTTACATGTACTTATTTCTACTACTATCTCTCAGGCACTAAATTAAAGACCATTTAATGTAATGGCAAATACAATTTAATGGTTAATCAGAGATATAGATTTTAGTTCTGCTCCTCACCATCCCTGTGATTTTAGCAGTTAGTTGCTCTGTGTTTCAGTTTTCTCATTTCTAAAGGAGATAGCAAGTAGCTATATATGCATGGGCTAAAGAAGGACTTTGGAATCTGTGTTTAATTCCTGACTCTGCAGTTTACTAATTCGATAAATTATATTAAGGAATTTAACAATGCTGTACCTCAGTTTCCATTTTGGCACAAATCATAACTACCCCAAGGTTTATTATGGAGATTATATTAGTTATATGGAGTCATATGGAGATTATATTAGTTATATGCAGAATGCCTAATAGTGTTTGACAGAAAATGAACATTACTAGCCGCTCCTGTTAATGTTATTATTTTGATTATCATGAGGGGTGTAGAAGATAACAAAGTTCTCTGTAGAAACCTGGAACAATTATTTAGTCAATATTACCTGTATTTTCTTTCAATGTAGTATCCAAAAGGTATATATCTAAGCTTTTTTTGGCTTACTAGAAAGTGCCACAAATGTAGTTGTTGCTTGATAAAGGCATGTTTAGTAAATAAATTTGATGAAAATTAGATTATATGATACTGGAAGTGTTTTGAAGTATTGTAGTACTAGGAAGTATCCAAGATTATTGTTAGCACATAGTCTCTGAAAACATATACCTCATGATACAGGTGGGAGTAGAATATGACCAGCTGATATTTACCAAAGATCACTTATATGCAAATCCTGAAACAGTTCTCTGACTCTAGTTGAAAAGATTGTTCTCTTACCTTGTCACAGAGAATCAATGGCCTTATAGATAAACTTTTTCAAAAAGATTTTAAATCCCCTATATACGAACCACATTTTGCACATATTTATTTATAGTTCTGATTATCAGCATCGTCACAGATGAAATCAGAGACCAGCCCCTTTAAAGATTTCTTCTGCTATCAAAGCTTCCCCAGAAGAATGAAAGCCTGAATCCTTCCCTGTGCATCCCATACACTAAGCACAAGGTCTGGATTGGGTTACATCTCTGTCATTAGGGGTAAGGTGATGGACCAATTACTACAAATCCTAACCTCTGGCTGCAATCACACAAACTTCATAGAGGAAGCCATGCCCTTTGTCACCCTTAAAACATGACTAAATAATGCATATTGTGAAGATTATTTTTCCTAAGATTATTTTTCAATGACTGTCATTGAAAATTTTAATGCAGGTCTAATTGTGTCCTTTGACATTAAGTCCATTTAAAACTAATCAGACCTGGACTCACTGACTGTATTATAATCCATGATTACCTTTAATAATTACAAACTTTTTAAGTGACTCTTTTTTCTTATGAAACAGACATATGTATTACTTGTTCCTTTGCCTATAGCAAATTAAAATTCCCACAGTAAAGCTAAGTGTTATAAATGAGGGGGAAAAGGATGAAAGTTTTGTTACCACTCTGTAAACCCAACATTTAAAAAAACTGATCAACAGACAACAAATATATTTTCATCATTAATTGTAAAACTGTTATGCAGAATAATTTAGCTTACATGGCACTTTTATGTTAAAAGGGAAGTTCTAACAGTTCCCATCAGATTCTTATCATATTGTTAAGTATGTTGCAAATAATTAAGATTAAAGAAAAAATAAAGCATTGGTAACATAAATTAAATCAGCTATCTATAATTTATCTTAGCCTACTGAGCACCAAAATATTATGGACATTATTACAATTTAAAAAAATAGAATAATATAACTTTTGAAATTTTGTTATTGATATTATAAAAATGCCCCAAAGTATTGATCCTTGGGATAAGTAAATAACCTTTAATGTCTTATTTAATCATTATAAAAATTACAGCACTGGAGGTATTACATTCATTTTTATAAGTAAAGAAGTGAGATTCAGGTGTGTTAAATTACTTCCCCAAGGTTATGCAGTAAGTATAGGGTAGATTAGCATGTCAAGACTTCAAATCACTGTTTGAAAAAAATTTTTGTGAAGGGAAGTACAATCATTAAAAAGAAACAGTTAAAGTTTCTAGGTCAGCACTATCCAAACTTGATTGTTCACATGAGCCACTGAAGACCTCATCAAATAGCTGACTTGTTTTCAGCAGATCTGGGATGAGACATGATATTTGACAATTCTAATAAGCTCCCAGAAGGTGCTGATGCCAAAATGCTGGCTCATAAACTGCAGCTTAAATTATAAACATCTACAACAACATTGTCTAAAAGACTTATAATGTGAGTCACATATATAATGTTAACTTGAATGTGTGTTCAGACCTAACATATGTAATATTAAGTCTCCTAGTAAACAGTAAAATTAAACAGTGAAAAGTAAATGCAAATGGGTAAAGCTAACTTGGATATTTTATTTAACCAATTATAACTAGATATTCTCCATTACATATGTAACTAGTATTAAAATAAATGAGATATTTACTTTTTTCATACAAAATCTTTGAAATTCTGTGTGTATTTTATGCTTACAATATATCAGCATTTCAGTTAGTCACCTTTCAAATGCTCAAATGTTACATCTGACTAGTGATTATTACTTTGAGCATTGTGACTGTTGACAGTTTTCTCATGTGTTTGTGAAGGGAACTGTGGTGTGGAAAAATTATGTGTGGTTATAATGATGAGTAAAATATTAATCCTCTAAGATTTAAATTATCTCTTTTTAATGACAGGATTATAGTGGTCACATTATTTCAATGAATGAAGACATTTCAAAGCACTTTCTAAGAGTTTGTCCTTTATGGTGAATATTCCAATTGTACACATCTTTCAAAGCCCAGAGCCAGCCCAACTTTCTCCATGATTGTTTCCTATATCTTTCCATTCTTGTTTTTCTCCTGACCTGAAGAGTCATGAATCTTGTCACTGTTATTCTCATGCTTACCTTTGAATTTCCTAATTTGTTCTGTTTCACGTGTGAACACCTATCTTTGCAGTGAGCAAATGAACCTTTAACAGTCTATCACACACATATGTATATCTTCCTATGTGTTCTGTATGCATGTATTCAGTTCTGATCACACACTGAGTACTATCCCCTGAGTGGTGCAAAAATACATGCTGATTGTTTGCTTTGTTGATTAGTTAGTTTTACTCCAGGGAAATTTGTTCTGTTCAGTTTATGGCTCGTCGCATTTGAACAGAAAGAGAAGTCAGGTCACTCTAAGTTGTGAGCCAATTTGGGGGGAAACCCAGGTTACTGTGGTTACTGGATAACTTGGAAGCCATCATGAATATATTTCATTTTCTTTTTATTCAGCTGAATGCCCCATGGCACTGAGCACAGCAAGTACAATACCACTGTGCCTTTGGTAAGGATGAGATTTTGAAGAGTTTATGAATGGCTCCCTGCCCAGTATGTTCTGGCACAAGCTGTTCTGAGCAGGACATTGGTGCCCATGGACATGCCTCAGTTCATCTGCACAGCCCCCTGACACACATGAAGAATGGGTCTTGATCTCCCAGAGACTCATTTGGCAAATACTGCCTCAGAAGGCTGCAACAAGCACATGCATAATGAATTCTCAAAATTTGTTACTGAGCACAAAATGCCAAGAAAATGAGAATACCACAGCACTGCTTGAAAACTCAGAGGGAGATGCATGGTTGCTGACATTCTTCAGAGTTGAAAGAGAATATCTCATATTTAGAACTGGCAGCTTAACTGAATAGAAAAATCATAATGTATTAGGATAGCTATATTGTTGAAAAAGCATGAAAATGAAGACATAAGATATATCTTAGATTGAATCATTCTTGCTGAAATTGTCCATAAATCATTTCTTTTAGTAAGTAATTGTCATACCTTTGTACTTAAAATATCTTAAAGATAAATGGGGAAAGAAGAATGAATTCAAACAAAAATTTATTAATTCCAAATCAATTAATTTAATAAATAAGTTAGCACTTTTGTATAACAGCATAACATATTTTACTTGACTTAATTTGATTTCTAAAATATGCCTCATATATTATTCATTGTTTTACATACCTCCAGTATCCAGCATAGAGTAAGTAATCAATAATTCATGATTAAACAGAAACAAGCAAGCTTACTCCCTATCTCTCTAAACTTAACTGATTATGTAATAAATTTAAGCTCTCCATCTCCTTTTCCTTTCAAAAAATTATGCCCACCATCTCCTACTATGTTATACACCTGCCATACAGTCCCACTGATCTTTCATTTATCAGAGCTGCTGAATGATGATGTATTAAATGGCAAAATTCATATTCTTGATGCCTTTTTCTTGCTATACCAATTTGATAAGTTCAGAACCATTTCAATAAACTTCCTTTTATAATACCTTATGAATTATAAATCAAATAGAAGCCAGGTCTGTTTGAAGCATACTCAAGAGCATAACAACCAGTGAGTAGTCAGCCTCCATTTCTTAGAGCAGGAAGAACACCACCTTTAGCGAACCCACCAGGTACTATAAGAGAGCATACAAGGTTTCACTAGCCTAAGGGTGATTTATCAGAGAGCTAATAGGTATTATTGTGAGGAATATTTGCTGTCTTTCACATTTGGGGAAAATACTATGAAAGACATGGATGCAAGACTATTTGATTGAATAATGCAGGCATCGAGCAAGGATGCTATTATTTCCCAAAGCAAAGGAGCCTAAGTGCCTATCATATAGCACCATGTCTTTATAGAGCAATTAAATGTTTAATCTTTACAAAAGAATAGCATTATTTTTAGGGCTTCCATCAAATATACCAACTAATACTTGTCCTCCCAGAGGATACTAATCCTGTGGTATAAAAGGAGTTAAGAGACCCTTAGAGAATCTATTTACCTCAGGTCTAATTCTAAGGCACCCTATCATGTTGTTATAGAAACCACTTCCAACTGAAAATCTCCCATCAAGATTATTGCCATAGTAACCACCAAAAGACAAGAACCTAGTTTTTCATCCATTTGTCATTGTCCTCCTCTCCCAAAGAGTTTTGTTTCTATGTTGCTGAAACAAAGGAAGAAAAAGAGTAAATAATTTTTTTTTTTTTGTGGTTGGGGTGTGTGGGGAGAGAGGGGGGGGAGAATATAAGCAAGAAAAAGATCTAAGGCAGTTATTTCATTTAGCCTATATAGAGAAGTTATAATTAGGCAATCAAATCAAATTGGTGGTCAAATCTGTTTCCATCTATTTAAACTCAAGTAATAAAAAAATCAGATGTAAAATATTTCTTTTTGCATATTTTTCTATTTGATACTTCAGTCTCTCCTGCAGAATATATATCTTTGCCCAGTCTTTGTCTCCCCTAATTTAAACCAAATTAAATATATATAAAGTAATTTTCTTATATTATTAGCTTTTATAATGGAGTCATTTTAAAAGTCATATTTTGATAACCATAATTTAATTCATTTTTCCTTATGAACATGCACTCACTTTTAAAATTCTAATATGATATTCAATTTTGGTACTCTTCTGTATAAAATATAGACTATAAATTAAACAAAGAATTGCTTATTTTCTATCTATCTGACCTCAGACTTCATCTTTTCATTTTGAATTGTCTTGTGTGTTAATAAGTAGCAAATTTGTTAGCTGAATTTTTTTTATTTTTAAAAGATAGACACATAGACAGTAAACTTTGACATAATTTGTATGGAAGCTTTTTAACCAAGCAGCTGTGCTAAGATGATGCAAAATGATTAAGGCAAGAGTATTTAAAGCCTCTGTTTCTCCAGTGAAGATCTCAGATATATCTATAGTTTCTTTTGAGATCAAAACCTTGAGTAATGCTTTACTGTGTTGGAAATGATTGTTGCCAAGTCAAAGGTTAATATTCAAGTACATAAAGTCAGGAAGTAGGTATTTTTATTCATGAAGTATAATTCCACTTTTATAGACTATATGACTGGAAAGTTGAATGTTGTATATGACTGGAAAGTTAAATGTTCTGATACTTTTCTCTACACATAAGGATTTTTGTAACCCTCAGCACTTTTTTGCTTCCCATCAGTTTTTTTCAGTTTTGTTCAAGCATAGCTTTGGTGTAACTGTCTTTGGTGAAACTGTGTGCACATGGTATATATGATTAACTCCAGGCTTTTTCTAAAGTGATTTCAATATACAGTAATTAACAGTGTACTGAGGAAACAGTGATTAAAACAAAGACACAGAAAATATTTCATGTCAGTTTGTGTGGCATTGAAGATTTGTTTGGTTGTTTTGATTGAGTCAATCAAATATGTATCAAATGCTTTTCTATGGTTATTCAAAACAGTTTAAAGATTATACTATGGTCTTACATAATACAGAAATCTTTCTTATATGGTCATGAATCATATTTTCTTACACATAAATAGATCATTAAACTAGTTTTTTTTCTGTTCATTAAACTCTTACTGTCTAATATTTTAAGGGACAGCTGCCTTTCCACTAATGTGCACTTCTGGTCCAAACTAAAAGACTGGCATAGACCTTGTTATGCTGGTACAAACAACTAAAAGAAGTTAGAAATATAAACGGTAACTGTTTTAAGGCATTGCACACAGTTATTATGTATTATGATCTGAGCTAGAAATGAAATAAAAACAATATTTTCTGGACTTTATATTTAGAAAAACTTTATTGATGTCAATGGAGAAGAGTACAGTTACATAGCAGGATAGAATTGAGGAGAATAAACTCAACATCATATACTGTAGGAGCAACTAGTATTGGTAGGCCAGAGCACCTCACATCATGGACTCATAGGATTTATTATTTATCATAGGTTTGGGGGAAACCTATGAGGGAGGATCATCTATTCAGAGACTGAGCTAAATGGAAATAGAACAAAATTCGACAGAATTCCAATCAAGCTAGGATGAAGAAATGTCCCTGAGTATGTCAAGCATTTAGAAAGCCAGGAAGACCTTCCTTTCAGAGTAATCACCATATGACAGAAGAAGGAAATGTTACAAGGTCAAAATCAAATAGAATCACTCAAAGAGAATATATTTACAGGGAAAAAAAACTTTTTAACTTACAACAAACAGAATCACAACTCTTAATAAAATGTGTTAGGAGTTGCGTGTGGAATGAAGAAGAAATTGAAATGGAAGAGATTGATAGCGATCTGTGGGGCTTGCCCACAGAACGGGGTTTCTGGGAAGCATGTCCAGGTCCAACTTTAATGAAGTCGAGATGCCACTTATATACCCTAGCAAAAAATGTTAGTGATGTAATGAGGAAGTAGCAAAGCGTATGTGACATGCAGCAGGGAGGATGTGGGAATGCAGGATAACAGGGGAATTTACCTTTGGGGCAACAGTCATCACTATAGGTCATATGTCTCTTGGGACATTCCAAAGAGGTTAGGAAGCTGGGTTACAGGTGAGAGATGTACTATTGCCCACCCTCTAGTGTGCCAGAGGGGGCTAGAGAGATAGGAGATGTTCCTTTTATTAGAAGCTCCATCTCTCTACCTGCTTCCACGTTCCACAAAATGAAGCTAACACAATCAGAATTCCCTACAATTATTGTTTGACTATCCAACATAAATTAAAACATAGTGAGAAGCTGAAAGGTTTGTCCTATAGCCAAGTAAAAAAATCAATATTGATATTCATTAATGATATTGACATTACTGGTATGTTGAAATTAATAGTATTTCCAGTGACTAAAGGATGATAAGACTACATAAATGAGTAAACTCACAGGAGAAATGAGAATGATTAAAAAAAAAACTAAAATGAGAGTTTTCTAGAACTGAAAAATGTGATATTCAAAATGAATAATATTACTGATGGGCTTATGAGCATATTGGAGTCACTAAAATAAAAATTTTTAATCTGAAAATAATTAACATATACAATTTTAAAAATGTGCAGAAATATTTTTTAAAATTAACAGAGTGCAGTGATCCTGGGATAATCACAACTAAGAGTCAGAGAGGGAGAGAAAAAAAGGAACAGGGAAATTTAACTGAATTAATGATGACCAACATTTCCCCAAACTTTGTAGAATACATCAACTTAGAGATCCAGAAATCTTAGCAAACCCAAATCAAGACTAAGAAAAGGAACACCATATTTAAGCATATTATAATAAAAATTCTTAGATATAAAGTAAAAATCTGCTAAAACACCATAAGACTGAGGAGAGGAAAGATCATATTACATACAAATGGACAGATGATGAATTTCATTTTAGATATTATGAAGATCAATGAACAAGGGAAT
This sequence comes from Uropsilus gracilis, assembly GCA_004024945.1. Classification (NCBI taxonomy): domain Eukaryota; kingdom Metazoa; phylum Chordata; class Mammalia; order Eulipotyphla; family Talpidae; genus Uropsilus; species Uropsilus gracilis. The sequence continues at coordinate 122,556 of PVHY01002028.1, forward strand.
GAAATCTTTGAAGAATAAAAAGTATCAAGCTAGGATTTTATACCAGTGAAACTATACCTTAAAATGAGACTGGAATAAAAATCTATTCAGATAAACAAAAGCTGAAAAGAATTCACTAATCACTAGTATGTATAGGTTCTTCAACTTGAAATGAAATGACAAGAAAACTGCATCTACAGGAAGGAATGAAAAGAAATGGAATTATTACACTACATTAAATACATGTCATATGCTCTTTAACATTGTCTTGAAACAAAATTTTCTTAAAACAAACTGATGACTATATTGTGGAATTTACTCATACACAAGAGTAAAATGCATGGCAGAAATAGCACTAAAGGGGCTCTAGTGGCTCAATCGGTTAGCACATCAAAACAGCACTAAGGACAGAGGAAGTAAATAGAATGTTGACTGTTATTATTACATTTTGTGTTACAGAAAACATTAACTCTAAGATGACAGAGAAGTTAAGGATACAAACTGTTATTCTTAGAGCTGCAGTTCTCAAAATGTAATACATAGATCTTTGGGCTTTAGAAACCTAGTTTTTGAAAGTTGATGAGATGAAAGCTATTTTCATAATGTAATTAAAATAATATTTTCCTTGAAATATTATTTATACTGAATATTCACAAACAAAATCAGAAAAATGATTATGGGATATAGGGATTGAGTAAAAAGTAGCATGTAGGATACCATCGGAGTGTTGAAAATATCTTATTTTTACTGTAGTGATGCTTGAATCAGAGTACGTGTTTATAAAAATTCATTATATTATACACTTTGCACTGTCATTTCATTGCAAATTAATTTTACCTCATTAAAAGAATATGAGAAAACCATTTCATATACATTTAAGTCGAAGAACATGAAAATCATTTTCAAAATATTATTAATTTACTACATATGTTCTTAACATTCAACATTAAATTGAAATATAATATTTTCTTACTTAAATAACTTTCTGAATTTAAACCATAGTTGAATATTGCTAAATTTTATAAAGGAGTGATATCGATATTAATGTGCATTTTTTAATGTTACATATAATTTTTTTAAGAACTATATTTCATTGATTTACTACTCATTTTCAGAACAATGCAGTTTGGGGAGTTCAGCATAACACTTCAAGAAAAAGTAGATATCTATATATCTATATATGTGTGTATGTGTGTGTCATGCACTATCAAAGTTCTAATACCATCACATTATCAGATTGACCCCTCTATCCATTGAACTACTCTCTTCCATATCTCCCTTAACCCTCCCTTAACCACCATATTTTTCAGAGTATAAGAATTATTTCTTTTAAAATTCATTCACTTTAGTTATTTATATTCCACATGTGAGTGAAACTATCCCATAAATATTGCTGAATTTCTGAATTACTTCACTTACCATGGTCACCTCAAGTATCATCCATATTGTCGCACAAAAGAAGATTTCTTCTGTTTTTAATGACTGAGTAGTTTCCACTGAGTATATACACAAGAACTTCTTTATCCGGTCACCTGTATATACACATTTAGTCTGATGTTGTGTCTTAGTAAAATCTAAGACTTTTTTGCTCTACCTCCTCCCCTCTCTGCATTAGTGACAATTCATATTCTGGATTTCACAATTGTGACTGTGAAAGTAATTTACTCAAAGTTATAGTCACTTAGATATGGATCTGAAACTTGAACCCATACTCTGACTGCGAGTTTATAGTTTTCAGTACTCTTAGCAATATGAGCACTTATTATGCTCTATGAAGAATTCTGTATAAAATATTTTGTGTATGTAAAGTTCAAGGAAAATAAACAGTGCTTGATAAATTTTAGCTATTATGCTTCTTGCCTCCAGGTACCATGTAGATTCAAAATAAATTTGAATGGACCAAATAAATAAAGGAAAAAGGACATAAAATTTTACACCTAACTTATTTATTATCACAGTTATAGGGGGGAAATGTCATGCCACATAAACTGAGGTTTTTTTCTTTTTTTTTTTTTTTTTTTTTGTTGTGCTGCTAAGAAACACCACTGACAACATGCTGTGCCTAGAATACAGAGTGTTCTATTGAGTCATTAATGACTAATTCCATTTGTCCTGCTTTGGAAATGAAAACCTGGGAGCTCTAGGCAGTGAAAATGACTGTGAGTGGCAAGAAAGCAGAGTGAGAGTTCTTTACTTGACTTTCAGTGTTTATATCATTCTTTTCTGTGACATTTTCCTTTTGGTGCAAATTAGTTTTCAGCAGTGGATAAATGTCTCTTCTTTGAGCCTTGTCTCCTGAGACTTGTGTGCCTAACTCAGAATTTTCTTCTTAAATACTGACTGTACCACGTAACACCTTACCCAAACCTTCCCTTGCCACTCACTGACTGTGGCAGCCTTTTTTATCTCCAGACAAATATTCTTTTTTTCAAAACAATTTTTCCAGTTTCCTGGCCAGCCTGGACTTTCCCCAGCTAATTCTTGCCTAAGGTTTAGAAACCCCAAATCTCAGACAGGAATTCTGTCTCAGTTATCAAGATAATGCTCATCGCAGCCCTTGAAATATGGTCTCTGTTTTTTCCTAGTTTCTTCTGATTATTGGTTGGAATTTTTTCACAACTTCCATTCTTTATTTAATTTCTCCCAAACAATATGGAACTTACCTATTCTTATACATTTTTAAAATTTCATCCATCCATCCGTCTGTCCATCTGTCCATCCATCCATCCATCCGTCCGTCCGTCCGTCCGTCCGTCCGTCCGTCCGTCCATCCATCCATCCATCCATCCATCTGTCCATCCATCCATCCGTCCGTCCATCTGTCCATCCATCCGTCCGTCCGTCCGTCCGTCCATCCGTCCGTCCGTCCGTCCATCCGTCCGTCCGTCCGTCCGTCCATCCATCCATCCATCCATCCTTCTCTTACATTGTTGTATATCCCGAAGTTCTCCCACTACCATGTCACCTGTGAACTGTCATCCTGACCACTTGTGCTCATCCCTCCTCTGATTTTGCCTTCTCTTCCACTTCATTGTTGTATGCTTTAGTTCTGTAATCAGTTAGTTTTAACTTTTTCTTGTTCTTTGTTTGTTTTCACTATATCACGCATATAAGTAAGACCTTTGATTTCTGTTTGTTCCTATTTGAACAGAGGCTTCTGGCCTAAAGCTCCTCTGACCAATGTCCTTCCGTGAGCCCATCATGGTTGTTCTCAGGTTTGATCTATTCTGGTTACATTTCTGATGCTATTTAGTTGCAGACATACTTTACTAATTTGAGGCTGAATTCTGTGCTTTTTTCCCCTTTATCTTGGTTCTTCTTCTTCTTCCCCAACCCATTCTGTAACAAACATATTCTTAGAATTGACTATGAAGGTAAATTTTTTAAAGTGAATTCCAAATGTCATTTTCTAAACTGAATAATTCATCATCTGAATTGTATAGATCTTTATATATCATATCATTCCAAACATAAATTTGGGAATTTGGGAAAATATTCACAGGATTGAAGATATTTGAATGTTTTTAAGTTCAAGAAAAATGCCACATCATGTGTAATTAGTACTGATTGCTAAAGATACTAAGCTGATTGAAAAAAATCAAAAAATTCTTCAAGTAATATCAATCTAATGTAAACATTATAAAAGGACGCTAGTAAAAACTTGAATATTGTCATCAATATTCTTCATCAATATAATTATTATTTCTTTCCTCCTATACACACTCACATACATACACACATATAAGTGTGATTATATTTGTGTCATTTAAAAAAATTCTTTGGAAAGTACAATTATTTATTACATTAAAATATTTATAATTTTTGTATATAAAGTATTTATAAAAATACTATTTATATATTAAAATAACAGCCGGGCACGGTGGCACATGTCTGTAAATGCCAGCCTATGGAGTGTGACTGGGCCTGGGGATCACGGTTCGAGACCCGCCTGGGGCAACATAGTGAGACCTAGTCCCAAGAAAAAAGCTGGGCATGGTGGCACCTGCCTGTGATCCCAGCTACCTAGGAAGCTGAAGCTGGATTGCTTGAGTCTGTGGTACCCTGGACAACAAGAGCCTGCGGTTCCACAGGCAAAAATAGTGAGACCTAGTCTCAAAAAAAAAAAATCACCATATTTTAATCTATTCCAAACAACTGCATGTGCTATTAATACAAAAAACTTTTCAAGTACACACACACACACACACACACTCTTTATCTTAAATAATGCCCAATATTTACCATTTCTCTTTTAAGACTATTGATTCATTAACAAGCATTTTTATGTACTTGACTTTCATGTACTAAAAACTTGCAAGGGTAATTTGTGGATAGTGCTAAATCATATTACTGGTAAACTCTACATAAAAAGAAACTGATTTTTAAAATAAAATTACCACAGAAACTAAAGACTCTTAAAAACTACATGAGGAATATGTATCTGAAGATAAAAACTAAAAAAGTTAAAGCATAAAGCTTCTAACACTTGTAGTCAGTACAAGACATAAACATTCATTCTAAATGTTTAATTTGAGTAGATTCAGTATAGAAAATCAAACGCAAAAACTGAAGATCTGACAGAGTGGATACCAGTTGGGGCTCCCAAAATGGTGGCCAGTGCACTACAAAGCTCCCAGTGAGATTGGTATGGAAATTGTGAGTAAAACACAGGGTTATGGCAATGATCCAGGGATTTGGGCTGGTTGATTAGTGCTGGCACCATTGTCAGGGTCACTGAACAGCCTCGCAGGTGAATAAACAACACAGAGGTTGTCACTGCTTTCACTATAACTGCCCCTTGCAGCATTCAGGTATGGCTGGTGGAGAGTGGAATATGGTGGCCAGATGTCTCATTGTCCTCCTGACAAGGACAGCCTCTGTGGACAGCCAAAGAGAGCCAAATGGCTGCTGCTTCTGTTCTGCTTTTAATTGGTGGAACTTAATTAACATCTAGCTCTCTACCTGCAAGGACACTGAGAAATGTAGATAGTAGCCTTGTAGTTCTGCTATACAAAAAGGCATATAGACAGAGGGGGGGTGAAGGATGAGCAAGTCAAACTTCAGTCTGTACCATGGAGGTCACATGGATGAACTCGATTTTATAGATGATGAACCTGAATTTGTTTAATAGAGGTAAAACAATAATATGGCAGAAATATGACCAAGATATAAATTGCCTCTACTGATTAAACCAAATTTTCTTTTTTTATTATATCACCTGCCACAGTTGTTCCCAAATATGGTTAAACACTTGTCATTCAAAAACAAAAATATTTTTAAATGCGGTCATCAAAAAATCAAGTATCAAATCTTATTTGAATTACCTTGAAAAATTAGATAAATTGGTTACTAAAGAATATATCTTACTCAATATTGGGAAGTGGTTGGAGGATTTTAGTAAGGGGTTTCTTAGTTACTCATCATGACCTAGATTGTTTTAGTGTATCCTGATCCACCAGTGGCATTGTCACATATCAACACATATCATCTTCCATTCAGTCAAGGAGGATTAAAAGATCTTAGTTTTTTTTCTCAAGAAATATCAAAGTTTTTCAAGAAATATCAAGTTTTAAATGGTTTTCTGACCAAGTTTTTTTCCAACTATGTGATATCATTTTGTCACAATAAAAATGAATTTAACTATTAGAGAAAGGTACAGAGGCATGACTAATCTAATGTAACTTGTTTAGATTTATTCCAAAGATAGTATGAACCAAAAAGATCTGAATTTTAGTTTGGATTATATCTTTAACCTAGCTAGGAAAGAACACTTATTTTCTTAGGATCTGAACTTTATAGCAACCTTAGGATAATAACACTTCGTTGATTTGTCACTGAATACAGGTGTGGAAGAGAATAAGGCTATATAATAATTGTAATCAATTATATTTACAGTTATTTATAACTATACACATACAAACAAGTCACGTATAAATATAAAATGGCAAATTGAAAATAACTAGTTGCAATTTTGCATTCTGCTATTAGGAGTAAGAGTTTTATCACTTCACTATAAAAATAAAGGGAAGAAATGAACATGGTCTCTTCACTAGGAATAATTGGACTAGCCATTTGAATTAGAGATTCATTTTAGAAAACAGCTGGTAACGAGAAAGTGGGATATTGGAGACCACGTTAATGATGTGCAATGTATTTGTATTTTAGTGGTTTCATTAAAATGAGAAGTTCTAGAAATGTGTGTTATTTAAGTCTGCCTTGAGAAGGAATCTTTAAAGAACTTGACATTCCCTCCTACTTCACTTCTGTTGCCTGATTAGGTGTTTAATTTCACTATTGTGTTCAGTTTTTGGATCATAATTTGATATATTTCTAATACTAACACATTTATTTAAACTAGTGTCTCCTCTGGTATTTCCCATGTTCTAGAGTGAGATCTTGTCTTATGTTCTTTTATTCTCGAATCTGACATGTGTGCTTCTCTGGTTGACATCTTTCTGGATTTGCTAGTCTTGTATCCATTAGTCAGTCTGAGATAGACCAACAGACTCAACCTTTGCTCCTGATACTTAGCTTAACCATTTCCCCCCTTGTGTGTGCTCTATACTCAAAAAAGCCTTTCTGCTTAGCATGGAGATACTTTTGATCAAGATAGCTATATCTTACCATAGTCCATGAATCTGAAAATTTTATACAATGTTAGTTCTTCAAGATTCATACAAATAGTTGCATGTAACAACAATTCATTCATTTTCAGTATCTTTGAAATATACAGCAAGTATGTTGCATAAATATACTTTGCTTTCTGGTCAATCAACATAGTTGTTTTTCAAAATTTTTGTTAGTAGGAATTATACTCTTGAATATATCTGCTATTGCACATGCACACTGAAGATGCTTCTTCTAAGTTAGTTTTCTTAAGAGTGTGGTTAGTTGGCCATAGAGTATATTTACAGTCAAATTTAAAATGTCCAACTGCTTTCCAGAAAAGCAGGCTTTTACTTTGTGAAACAATAAACTTTATAATATAGCCCCCTTTTATGTTTCACTTCCCTGCAGCCAGAGTTGTATCTGTCTTCCCTTCTTCACAGCCAAGTCTCTCGAAATTTTCTGTGTTCACCATGAATTCATAGTTTTTACTCAGTACCCAGTCAGTGGTCACCAAGATACTGTCCCCACCTCCCCATGAGTCTACTAAGCCTCAATCCCTAATAATATGCTTAGATTGTTCTTAGTCTAGAAAGGACAATTATGATCAGATGATGATAAAATTAAGAAAAGAGCCTGAGGAGGTGAAAGTATATTCTGTGTATCAGGACTGCTGGACAAGGTACAGAGGACAGAGTTGAAGTCATGGCAAACAATTGATGAGGCCTCAAATTGTCCAAGGGTTCACAGTAGAGAATTAAGAGGTAGGTGAACCACTCAAAGAGGTACTTGGATGAGAAAATTCAGATACAAGGAACACCAAGTTTATAGATGTCCACTTACCTACTGGGAGTAGAGAATAAAGAAGCAAAGTCAATCAAGGGGAATGTGGAAAACTCAGTTACTGGGAAAAATCACTTCCTGTAGTTCTGGGAATCTGTCTCATGTAGTGTGCACTCAATATCAAACTACATGATTACTCCACGCCAGATATAGTGTTCAGCACTATCCCAAATCATTTATGATGTTGATGGCTACAAAGCTTTATAAAATTTATTATTATTATTTCATTTTACAGATAAGGGGATTTTAGTTTAGAAAGGAAATTGTCCTGACCAATATCTCTGGTGAGCAGTGGAGGCAGAATTCAACCCCGTCAGTCTGGTTTGAAAGTCTGTTTTTCCTTTCTGTGAGAAAGTGTTTTTTTTATTACAGTTGAACATCACTTACATATCTTTTTGTATCTGGAAAAACTATCTTAAGATCAGCTATCTGTATTTTGTTAGACAGTTCTAGAACTCAATTCCTTCAGTCTAGTGATCATACTTTTAAGTTCCTCTACCTATAAAATATTTTTTGTCAATTTTTTTTGCTTCTTCAGATAGGAGGATAATTCCAGTCCCTATTGCTCTATCTCAGGGGCAGAAGTAACTTTGAGAATGTATACTTTAAAGGCAACATGATCTTTAAATCTTAAATATTTCTTATTTGTTTTTACACATTTGTATAGCTAAAAGGGAAAGCTGTATTTCATGTACATTTCTTTTTTTGTTCACAAATAGAATGATTTCGGTTTTCAAGCAAAACTTAGATAAACTGAGTATGAGTAAATCATGCCTAACTGTTGATTCCAGCACTTTTCATTAGCACCCCTCTACTCACAGTGAGAAACCAGTATTCCCATCCTGTGTCTTTGGGGTCAAACAAGTTAGTGTTAAATAGTTTGTGCCCATTCTCCACAAGGCCGCTCAGCTCCCAATTACTCATAAATTAACCTTGTCAATGAGTAACAAGTGCTTAGCCTGGTTCTCAGGATTCTCATTTATCTTGTATCCAATATAGGAAAATTTCTAACAGTTCCTCAGTCACTTCAAAACCAAAGGTCAAATCATCACTCATGTTTGATTCTAGAGAAAAGGCCAAAGAAACAGGTGTTAATGCTCCTTTTCCAGTATGTAAAATGGTCAATATGGTGCTAGACACATATTAAGCAACACAAATCTTAACATAATAATTGCATTTGTCTTTTGAGAATTGACAAATCAAGTCTTCATTATAATACTATAATTTAAAAAGATTGCTTGGTTGCAATCTTTTCTTCAATAGTGGTGTTCAAATTGATCACTGATGGAACCTGAAGTTCTCCCTAGCCTTCAAAACTTTTTCACATGGAATAAAATTTGTAACTGTGTTGTCATTCAAGTCATAGTGCATTACAGATAATATACATGCCATAAAAAGCAAAAACAAAGAGTTAAGAAAATTTTAATCTTCATAAATATTTTACCAGTTCTGAACAAGTTATAGTAAAATACTTTGCTCAAAAAAAGACATAAAAATTCGGACTTCTTTCTCCTCCCCAGTTCCCAGGGGTTTGTGATGCCTTTGTTTCTGTTCCTTTTTTCTTAATAAACTCTCCTAATCTGTTTTTCAAAATAAATTTTCCTCTTCTTACTTGAAGAAAATATAAGTCATAAAAACTTCTGTTGATGTAAATAACAAATTTATATTGACCTATGTCTACAATTGACCCTAAGAATTAGTGCCCTATAGCTTTGTGACAATCTATAATCTAAGTAATTCCAGTATGCATGTTAAAAAACAACTTAGAAAAATATAGTGTACATGGTCAGTATGATATTTGCAGCTTTGAAGGTCACTTTAATTATTCAGGGAATCAAAAAGATTTAAATTGTTCAATTTACCACAGTCTAGAAGTAGAAGTTCTCATGTGCAACAGAATTAGAATGTCCACATTTTGATTCTGGGATATGGGTGTATGAAAAGTACTCATATGAACAAGGAAAGTTTAGGTCTTGGAATCAAGCTTTTAATGAATGACTGCTTTTTATTGCAAAGTTTTAGATTTCTGGTAAGAATGAGAGTAAATCTTCATTACAACATTTTATCAAATAAGATTTGAAAACAAAACCTCCATGGAATGTCTGACACAGAAAGATGTGTGATGGAGTTTGGTTCTACTTGACAGCCAAGGGGAGGGTGACTCACAGACTCCATTAATTTTAAAACAAGTGAGATTTTGGAGTTTTATTAAATTCAAGCACAGGAAATACGAGAATAAAAGAGTAGGAATTGTTGATTTACTTTCTCTGCTTTTGACAGGGAGCCCCTCATCTGTATATCTCCTTGCTCTTCCAAATCTCCAGGAACATCAAGTTCATTAAATCTTGGTCTTAGCCATGGGTTTTTCAAAGAGCTCATCAGATAAATGTGAAAACTTTGCTCATTCCTTCATTATTCATAAGTATTTATTGAGTCTATCTTTATTCAACAAGTATTAAGTCTACATGTCTCTTACTGTTCTAGACTATGAGAATTCAGTAGTGAACAAAGTCAGTATCAGGTGTATTGTGTTCCATATCACTAAACTTACAATAATCATAATCCTATATAGCAGCTATTGTCTAACTCACTGAGACAGTAAAGGCTGAGGTAGCTTACATAATGTACTTAAATACTGTTATGACAGTAAGATTTAAACCCAAATTTGTCAAGTTCTAAACTTCATGGAATCTTGAACCATTATTAAAGCAGTGGTAGTTTGAAATGAGCTAATTTTATATAAGCAGAAATGGAAGCTATTATACCACAGAAATTAGCAAAAATTGCAAATCAGTTTTCCTTATTTTTTGAAAGAAACTAGTCTTAGATAATAACATATTTCACATTTAAAACGTTTTCAAATTATAAATGTTTACAATTTCTACTGTTATCCCATTCCTATGAATAAAATCTGTCTAGGCAGGGGACTGATATTATGAAATCCATTGAACCTTGTCATATTTTTGGTTCTTCAGATAATTGTCCTGATAGTTCAAAACGAATAATTCTTTTCTCTGAAATGAAAATTGTTTAAACTTTTAAACTAAATCAATTTTGGGCAAGTTAGCAACAGTACTATGCAAATGAGGCTGTTTATAGTTCAGTTTTATACAATTCCCTGCACTGCACAAAACCCTTTCACTTTAGGCCAAGTGAAAGTTTAGGAAGTCACCTGTCCCCACAACTATAACTCCTCAGGTTTGATAATGTGTTAGAGTGATCCCCAGAACTCAAGAAAGAAGTTTTTATTAATTTTTTTACTGATTATGTGTGTATGAATGTATGTATAGATATACATACATATATTTTATATATATCAGATATATTTCTTACCTCATTGTGTACCTCCAAAGTTCTCTCACCACCATAGCACCCATGAACTGTCACCATGATGCCTTGTACTCATTTGTCCCGATTTTGCCCTCCCTTGTTGTGTACTTTAGTTCTGATAGCAGTTTGTTAGTTTTAACATTTTCTTGTCCTTTTGTTTATTTTCATCATATCCCATGTATATTTGAAACCTTATGCTATTTATCTTTTTGGCTTATTTAAGCTAGCATAATTCCTTCTAGAACCATCCATGTTGCTGCAAATTACTGTTTGTCTTTTTTGATTGGTGACTAAGATTTTTCATTGTGTAAATATGCCATAGCTTTTTGATCCATTTGTCTGTTTTGGGGTATTTGGCTACTGTAAACAGTGCTGCAAGGAAAGCAATTTACCTCTTAGATTTTTGGTGTACTATAAAGCTTTGGAAGAATAGATGGAGGATATAGTGAACAAGAGAAGGGACACAAAGTTTTCATGACCTCCTTAGCTATGCCTTCATATATCCACTAATCCAGAAGCCTTCTAAATTCCAGTTTTATAGGGGCTTCATGACATAAGTATGATTGATAAATCAATGGTCACTAAATGACTGACCCAACCTTTAGCCTTATCCAGTCCAGATGTGGGATACAAAAAAGAAGTTATCAGTGCCTTAAAATGTCATTAAACACACTATGATAATATACTATTCAATGCCTGAAGTGAACTTATCTTAAGAAAAGTCTCTTTTAACATGCCTGCAATGTTAATATTTATGTGTCTATATTCCTCCTGAATTAATTATAAAATAATTAAAGGATTATTTTTCTATTTATAAACAGTTATAGAAATAAATAGAAATTTTCTTCTCCTATCTAACCTCATTATATCTTTCTTTTGCTGCTGGCTTCCACTGAAGCACCGAAAACGACAGATTTCTGTGCTGTTTACGCTTCGTACCAGTTGCAACAATTTATTTGCAAAGAATGACTAGTTTTACCTTAACTTCCTTTATAATCAACAAACTTCTGCTGTAATCAGACCTTTCAACTCTAGACATGCTCATTTCTACTATCTTATGTTTATTTTATGTTGTATCCAATCCTGTTTTTATTTTAAGTACCCTGACTTGCAATTTGATTTTAATAGTTTCTCTGAGAACAAAGAGAAAACCAGGGAATAGGTAACAGCCTACTTAACATATTGCTAGTAAGATGTTTCTGCTTTTTCTTAATTTGAGAAGAAAACTCTAGAGTAAGGACAAAGGATGCTGACAATAAATAGAACATAGTACTGAGTGTCTCCATTCTTCAGAGTTCACCGTTATGGTAAATATATGAGGAAAAGAAGGAATGGCATTATGTTATAATTACAACAATGGAATATGAACCAAAAATTATAATCAGTGTTTTGTATCAATAATCAAAATATATCAATAATCAATCAATAATCAACAATCAATAATCAAAACAAATCATCTTTTTGTGCTCCATGTTTTGATTATAGTTTGGGGAAGGGGAAGTAAGCTAAGAATATTGAACATTCATGTAGGGAAGAAAACTAAACTATTTGTTGCAAGAAAATATGAAAACTTGTTTATACTCAATTTTCATGCCATTCTCTATATCAGTTATACTCTAATGGCCAGAATCAAGAGAAACCTAAGTATACATGACAGTTGAAAGTACTCTATTATCCTGGATGAGGTTCTAAAGAGTGATAGTATACAAATTTAAAGAGAGCTGCATAAAGTGTACCCTTTAGCTAATAATATTGTATTAACAATGGTTTGGTAACAGCAACAAATCTGCCATACCAATGCAAAATGTTAAGAACAGAGGAAACATATATAGAGCATCCCTATATACTGTCAAATTTTTCTGTAAATCTGAAATTAATATGTCTTATCATTTTAAAAGTTAAACAATGTAAGAGGTAAAATAATAAAAAAAGTCATGAGGAAGGTATGTAATTCTTATAGTAAGTACTCTGAAAATTCATCACCGATTCATTCATTTGATAACTACTCCTTGATTTAATGCTTTTAGTTAAGTAGTAACTACCCATTGTTTAAGGATACATTATTTAGCAAAACATCCTTGATTTGTATAGCCATGTCTTAAATCTCATTGATAACACATAAGTAAATCAATGCAACAGTACTTTTAATTATATATACCATAAAAGAGAAATGAAAAATACAGCATAAGTATGCAGAGTGAAGAGTTAACCTGGTGTGAATGGAGATTCAACAGTGTGAATAGGGAAGAGTTAGAATATCATTTTCATTTTCCAAATTTCAGAGATATCTTGATAAATCAGTAGTACTATGAATTTTTTTGTCCACTCAGATTTCTCATTTATATTATGAAGTCATTCTGTACACCATCAAAGTTGAAAAAAAGAATGCAGTGCTTCAAGAAATCTGATTTTACTTAAGATAATTATTCAAAAATGCTATAATTATCTCTGTTATTTGATCTAGAGTACATTAGAAAACCTTTACAAAGTAGATACTATTTTACTTTAAACTGATGACATAATTTTATGTGAAGAAGCAGATTTCTTTTTCTCATACTGATAATTAGTCGATGCTTTAAAACATGCTGCTACAAAGATATTAATTAGCACAGTGAATATCAAAGTTTTAAATGCTTCTACATGTGTAGAATGCTAGAGATTAGGTGATTACTGTTTAATGAATAACATCAACATTCTCTGGTCTATTAAACAAAGTTAATTATGTCTTGAGATGACATTAAGATGGAATAATTTGGATCAAATGGAAAGAAAGTATTCTTTAAAATAACTATTCGAAGAAGTTACTCAGTAATTGCTGAGTTCTAGAAGATCAGATCCTATTCCAGTTTTTAGAATTACTCAGATAACTTATAATAGTCTCATCAAATCAGATTTCATTACATTCTATCATCTTCAAATATGTTAGAGCAATTTCAAATTAATTTAGATGTAGGACTTGCACTTAAAATATTTTTAAGTGCAGTTTACTTCCAAATTCATTTTTTAATTTATTGATTTTATGTTTTTTAAAATTTTTTTAAATTTTAATTTATACATATATATTTCACATCAATCACTTCATTGAGGTCCCTGGGGGTCCCCCACCACTTTCCCTCCCTGGCCACTCCAGCTGCTCCCCTCCCGCAGTTGTGTACTTTCATTTGGTTGTTCATATATTAGTGAAGCCATTTGGTATCTGTTTTTTTCCTTCTGATTTGTTTCTGCCAGTATGATTTCTTCTAGGTACATCCATGTTACCAGAAAATCATCAAATTTGTCATTTTTTATTGATGCATAATAGTCCATTGTGTATATACACCACATCTTTTTCATCCATTCCTCTTTTTGGGGGCATTTGGGTTGTTTCCAATTTCTTGCAATTATAAATAGTGCTGCAATAAACATCTGAGCACAGGTGTCCCTTTGTACCCACACTGAGAACTCCTTTGGGTACATTTCCAGAAGAGCGATTGCTGGGTCAAATGGTAGTTCCATTTTCACTAGCTTGAGGGTCCTCCACACTGCTTTCCATAGTGGTTGGACCAGTTTACAATCCCACCAGCAGTGTAAAAGTGTTCCTTTCTCTCCACATCCACGCCAGCACTTGTCATTGTCTTTTTTTTGGATGTGGGCCATTCTTATTGGTGTAATGGTATCTCATTGTGGTTTTGCATGTGGTAAGCATTCCCTTACTGCTAATGATGTTAAACATTTTTTCATGTGCCTAATGGCCATTTGGACTTCCTCTTTGGAAAAGTTTCTTTTTAGATCCTCTCCCCATTTTTTAACTGGGTTCTTTGCTCTGTTTTTGTTAAGTTGTATGAGTTCTTTGTGTATCTTTGTTATCAGACCCTTGTCGCTTATATGGAGGGTGAACTTTTTTCCCACTCAGTTGGGATTCTTTTTGTTTTTTTCTTTTGTCTCTTTTGCATACAGAAGCTTTTTAGTTTGATGTAGTCCCAGCTGTTTATGTTTTCCTTCATTTTTTTGCCATCTAGGCATATGGCCAAAAATGGATTTCTGAATTGTAACTCATGAAGGGTTTTGCCCAGGTTTTCCTCTATGTATTTTACAGTTTTGGGTCTTAAGTCTAAGTCTTTTATCCATTTTGAGTTAGTTTTTGTACATGGTGTGAGGGAGGTGTCTTGGTTCATTTTTTTGCATGCCTTGTTCCAGTTTTCCCAACACCATTTATTGAAGAGGCTGTCCTTGTTCCAATGTAAGTTTTTCACTCCTTTGTCAAAGATTAGTTGACTATATATGTGTGACTTTATTTCAGGGGATTCGGTTCTGTTCCATTGGTCTGATTGTCTGTTTTTATACCAGTACCAGGCTGTTTTAATTACTATGGCTTTGTAGTATAGT
>PVHY01002029.1:0-84938 GCA_004024945.1 Uropsilus gracilis
CCTCTGTTCACTCTGGCCCCTCTCGTTTTTTGATCTATGTTGAGTCCTTTGGTCTCTTCGTTTTCTGTGGCAATGTCCTTTTCTTGGGTGAGGGACTGATCCTAGAATATAACAAGCTGTGTTGGTAGATGTTCAGTCCTATCTCTGCACTGGGTAGCAGTTTGTTCTCATTTAGAATCTATTAGTGTTTTCTCGTTGCTGACTATCTTCAATTAATTCCATTCATTACAGAAGATACTCGTTGTGAAAGGCAGCTGCTGAAAGCCTTTGCAAGTCGTTTCCTCTCCTTCGGATTGTAGCTTTCTGTAGGACGGCAGCCCCACCTCTGTGACCTTTCTCTCCCATGGAATGGGGAGGGGCACCTTGCTTTCTTGAGTTGCCTATCAGCTCTTAGATTTTGGCACATCCACTTCTTGTTTGGCCTTAGATGTGACTCTGTGACAGGTGATGACAGTGATCATTTCTCCCGTCCGTTATACGTTTTCTTTCTCACAGTACCTTCTCTTGCAGTCTGCTCATATGTGAGCACAGGATTTTGCTCTGGTCCCTCACCAATTCTATCTGTTCCATAGGTTATTAGTTCTCTCCTCATTCCTTCTGAGGATTAATTGGGGTTAGAGTGAAAGAGAGGGGCCGCCTTTAGAGTCGCTCGCCGCCACCCCTGCGAGCTGACCACTCCCTGGCCATCACACAAAGTTGAGAGGTGGTTGAGCCTGTAAAGGCAGGGCTGCCACTGCCCGCTGAAGCGGCGTGGCCACGGCCAGGCCCGGAACCCTAACCGGGTCCTGGCTGCCTAATATGGGCCATTCTTAGTGGTGTAAGGTGGTATCTCAGTATGACTTTGATTTGCATTTCCCTGTTTAATAGTGATATTAAATTTCAAACCCTTCTACTTCTACCTGTGAGATCTGGAGACAATATTTAGATAACACATATAACTTTCCATCTAACCAAAAGCATTTATTTTCACAGTAAGAATGGGAATTATCTCTTTGGAAATTCTTATCTTAGATGTGTTTAGTGTTCTAAATAGTACTCATTGTTATGAGGGAACTCTCGTGAGGATGAGACAACCTGGTTGGGCCTGAATGAGGGATATCCTTCAGGATGTGATAAAAGTTCATACTTGTATTCAGTTTCTTAATGACTCAATATTACTTCTTTCACAATCTCATTCTGAATTCTAAGAAAAGATTTTTGTTCAATTGTTTGTTTTTATTCATATGGGTATTTGTTTAATGCTATAATAATAAATCACAAATATGCTATCATGGTGAACATGAAGAATTTGCCTAAGTAAACAGTAGCTTATATCAACAGTTTTGTTAAAAATAACGGTAAAGATTTGCAAAGATCAAAACCAAAACAAAATCAGAGTTTATGAGCAATACAAATGACACGTCTTTATGTGTTTACAACTTGTGTCTCTAGTTAAAGAAACTTAGAATAGAATTTAGTATTTCCTTGTCTTTTCAAGATACTTTAATTCACTAGAAACATGGATGTTTTATTTATGATTCAAAATACATGTATACATGTGTTGGTTGGGTGGTGCAGGTACACTCATACAGAAAATATGATTTTCCACTGAAATTCTTTATTCTCCACTCTGTAGTCTACTCTGACTACCAAACCTCCATCTCTAAACCCTTACTTAATAGACATAAGCACTAAAACCATATGGGAACTCCTATAACCTCTGGTTTTTAAGCACTTATTTATTTATTTATTTATTATCTTTTTACATGTTTACATACATATATTTTTTTTCTTTACCTCATTGTATACTATTCATCACTGTGTACTAAGTAATCATTGTATACCCCGAGGTTCTCCCACTACCTGGTCACCCATAAACCACCATCTCAATCTCTTGTAGCCATTCTGGCCTCAATTTTACCCCCTACACCCTCCCTTGCTCTATGCTTCAATTCTGCTGATAGTTTGTTAGTTTTACTTGTTTTTCTGTTTGCTTCTTTTTCCTATATCCTACATATAAATGAGACTGTCTGGTATTTCTCTTTTTCTTTCTGGTTTATTTCCGCTAGCATGATTTCTTCTAAGTCTATCTATGCTATCATAATTGTCTTTCTAAGAAAAGAGTTTCAAGAGATATCAATCTAGTATTTTATTCATTAAACATACTTTTGAGAATTTTTTTGTGTCTTGCAAGCTAAAGAACTCAAAACTTGAGAAATTTAGGTCATATTTAACTTATGTTACTACTCTATTACTTCAAACTAATTAATTCTACAACTTGATTGAATTTCCAATAGAAGTTCCTTTTTAATAAGATATTGATAAATTATGAGAAGAATCTACATTGTATTACCTTTAGTATACCTGCTCATGTTTGCTTTCTGCTCCAATAGTTTTATAAATCTCTGTACAATACACAAGTCCTTGTAACCCAAGGTGTGGTCCATGGGCCAACAGTATCACCATTATCAGACACTGTCTTAGAAATGCAGATTCTGCTGTAGGTAGCAGCTTAGGAAGCCGCGCCACGGCCAGGGCCAGGGATCATAGTTTGAGTCCTGCCGGGGGCACATAGTGAGACCTAGTCCCCAAAAAATAGCTGGGTGTGGTGGTGCGTGCCTGTAATCCCAGCTACCTGGGAAACAGAGGCTGGGGATTGCTTAAGTCTGTGGTACCCCCAGGCTGCATGAGCCTGCGGTTCCAGGGGCAAAAATAGTGAGACCTAGTTTCAAAAAAATGAAGGAAATGCAGATTCTCAGGCCCACTCTAGACATATTGAATCAAATGTGTCCAGAATATTCATGTACACATTAAAGAACCACTGATATAGATGATTTGACTGGTCAAACTAGTAAGTATGAAAACAAGGAAGACTAACACTTTGTTTTTGACATACCTGTCAAGTTCATCCTTGCCAATGTTTTCACGAACTGCTACTAAGTTACTCTTTGGTATGGCTGGCTTTTAGCTTCACTTCTTTCATTCTTTCATAGATACAATTTCCTACAGGGGAAAGGAATGGACAAGTCATAAATCAATGAGAAAGCTTGACCATCTCAGGACTCTATGACCTTGGCTAAATCACAAGCATAAGGAGGAGATCAACCAAAAGGCAGTGAAGGTAGAACAAAGATCTGGGTGAGACAAACCTGAGAGTGGCAAGTTACAAAGGCAGCAGAAGAGGTGCTCACCAGGTTGGTGAATGGGGAGATACCCGATCGATTGACTAAATATGTTCTGGGCTTTCTATCCCTGGATATAAGAAGATGCCCCATTTGAAGGGGAAAAAAAGGCTGAAATTTAGATTAAAAGAATGCTTTAAAACACTACAGCTGGCCTTTGGAATAACCTCCAAAATGTTCCCTTTATCTGCAAGGGGTCGCTAGTCTGCAAAGGTAAAGGGAGTCACCTGGAGGGTTCATCTCTGCATCAGCACATGATGGGCAGCGTCTGGATGACAGGGCCCTTTCCAACCAAGTTCAGGCCCCCTAGTCAGAGGGTGATTTACACGTCAGTTGCAGCGTGTTGGTCAATGTTCCAGGCTGTCAGCTCGGCACCGCCCTGCTCTTCTTTACAAGCATCATCAGAGCTCCAGCTACATGGGGTTTTGAAAGGTTAGTCAAAGACCACATTGTGTGCTTCTGGCTGCTGGAGCAGCTGCACTAATTTGGATTGTGACTTGGCTTGTCTCCTCCCCCCCCCTCTTCTGGAGTCTGAGCTGGGTTAGTGTCAATCAGTGGTGTCACATCATTCAAGCGTTGAAGGACGGTAGCTCTCCTAACCCTTGAAATAGTTTTGGGGATAAACTTGAGTAAGACTTTTAGACAGCGTTATGCAATTCTGTTCTCTCAAAACCAATAGTAGATGCTGGGGCATCTTTTTGCAAACTTATAGAAAGCAATCAATGAAGCCAATGGGATTAATTTATACCATACTACAAAGGGTATCAGATATGGAACTGCTTTTGCCACTTTATTTTTTGCCACTTATTTTTGCCTCAGTTTACTTAGCTATACAACAGGCATATTATCTCTCTCATTGTAAAAATAAAGCACCACATGGAATCATTTTGCAAATTAATAAGAGATATACAAATGAAGATGGCACCTCATCTGAGTCAAAGATCCAGTCCAAGGTAGTCAGCTCAGTAAATGTGAGGATGTAAGTCACAATTAGGCATTTCAAATTCCAATGTCATTAAAGAAAAACAGAATTGTCAAGGGTCTTTAGAATCAGGGCTTACTTTACAGTAATACTTTAGCAGCAAATATTAATTAGATTTTCATGAAGTTTAAATAGTTACTGATTATAAATAACTATAGTGATCAAATATTCTTTGAGATAATGAAGCAAATGGTTAAAATAAATAATGCAGGATCTTTCTATTTCTGCAAATAATAGCTAGAAAGTCATTGCCATAACTCAGCCCTACATACCCAAGTTACTCTCTCTCCTCTCTTTTATGTGAGATCTACTTCCTTGTGAAGGAAGAACTTTCTTCTTCCTTCCTTCTTCCTTTGATTTTCAGGGGCAACTCAAACCACACACTCAAAAAAAAAAAGATCTCATTTTTATTTCCCTTTGAGTCTTTTTGCATGTAGACTACATTTTTAGGTTTTCTTCTCTTAAAATCTTGCTTCACTAGCTTTTAGCTCTGATTATTTTACTTTCTTAAAGCTTTCCCCGACTCTCATCTCTGCCAAATCAAGAGGAGATTTCCCCAAAATTGCTTATCTCCCCTGTAAAGTGTATAAGGGCTGATTCCCCTTTACCATTTCACTCTTTCCTTCTAAACTTTTAACAGTAACTTGGAGTATTTTACTTTTTAAAAATAAGTATGTGAGTGACCTAGCCTCATCCACCCTTAGTCAGCTCTACAACTTGGTTTCAACATGGAGTGGACAGATGAAAGACCAACAAAGTTTGTCTTAGCTAATACATAGAATTATGAGAAATAAAAATTAGTAAGATTTGGGGTATATTTTGTTAAGTAGTATTCAATAACCGATAAGTCTATGCTTTTGGCATGTGTTCTCAACAAATATATTGAAACTGATGAAAAAAAAATAAAAATAAAAAAAATAAAAATAAGTATGGTGGTAGAAGAAGAAAATAAACTTTTAAAATTCAATTCAATTTTTTAAATTCCATTATTTCTACTGAGGTAATGTTAGTTTACAACACTGTATATGATTTTGGGGTGTAGGTTCATACCTCTTCAATTGTATGTCACCACACCGTGCGCATGGACCAGTACTCCCATAGTTCTCCAATATAGTCTGTTGGGCTTCTTCCCCACTTTGCTCCCAGATTCCCAAAAGTAGACTGATTTCACTGGAGAAGCACGGGGATGTAATGAAGGAAAATGAGAAAGTTATTTCCATCTTTGATGACTGTCATCTTTGATGACTGTCTAAAGACTGTTAAACAGCCAGTCAA
This sequence comes from Uropsilus gracilis, assembly GCA_004024945.1. Lineage (NCBI taxonomy): Eukaryota > Metazoa > Chordata > Mammalia > Eulipotyphla > Talpidae > Uropsilus > Uropsilus gracilis. Next base: position 5,419 of record PVHY01002029.1, read on the forward strand.
AGTGTTTTCTTACAATGTGGACAAAACTTCCGGGTTTTCAGAAAATAAAATCTGCTGTGAAGAAGCAGCATTTGCTCTTGTCAGTCATTACTGAAAAGAAGCAGAGTCTAAGTCAGAAGTGGTATCTTGGGAATACTTAGCACTGAGGAATAGGATGAACCTCAGATAAATGCAGCACAAAAAGACTGATTTTCCCACATTAGTTTGAGGTGTTTTGTTTTCTTTTTAATTAAGAGTGCTGTCTTTGTTATTCTCAAATATTGCCTTGTTACAAATGTCATGCATTCTACAAACTAAAAAGAATACAGACTTTCTGGGAAATAATAAATTGGGGTGGGGAGAGCCAATTTTCTACCTTGTCACATCTCTATCACTGGTCCTCAGCTCTCATTCTGGCTTTGGTCTCAGATGAAACCTGGTAAAAAAAAGTTCTTTGTACTAAGAAGGGAAATGCCAAGGAGAGCAAATGCCACCATCGTTTGCTCAGAGCTTAAATACCTCGGGTCCCTGAGACCATCTGTGCTGCCTCCTTGTGATGCCCTGTATGCAACAGAGATTCCTTATTCCTTCTGAGTCTGATTTGATAACAATTCAAAGTGTTAGGATGGTGTGTTTATCCTTATTATACTTTGAGCTAATAATCATGTAGTTCTGTTTTTATATGCATTGGAAATTATTGTTTTAGAATAAACCCATCCTAGCAATCAGTAATATGAAGGACCACCCCTAAGAGAAAGTAATTTAAAAATCAATGTGTTTTTATGATTCAAATTCTACAAAAACTGAAAATTTATGCATAAAATATACTACCTCTCCCCCTCTGCCCCCAAGACAGAACAAGTAAACTGGTGATAGAGCCGGTGAAAATCAGAAAATAAATCTAGGAAATTTAATCACAATAATTACAATTTTAAACACATAACTGCATAACATAGCTCGCATTTTTTTATCTCTAATTTTGGTAGCAATTTAACAAGAAGTATTATGTTTGTAGCAGTTTTACAAGAAGTATTATGCTTATAGCAACCTAACCAGAAGTGAAACTAAAATTCTGGAAAATGGGTTAAGTGCAGGTCACTTAGTCTTAATTTCTCTCTGACCTCAAAGTTTATGCTCTTTTCATGATGTCAGCCATGCTGCTGGTCTCAAATATTGCCTTGTTATTTGGCTTCCAAAATTAACCTAAGCTTGTTTGTGAATGAAAAAGCTAATTCCACAGTGTAATAGTAGGCAGTAAAGGTTACTTTAAAGTGAAAATACTAAATTAAATTGGAAATTTTGGATGAAAAATACAGAAATAATATAGTGACTTGAATTAAAAAACAAAAAGCAAACAAGAATGAGATCTTAAATTATTTTTAAAAATATTTTAATTATTATTCTAGATTGCATAGTTGAAATGAAATAGTAAGAAATTTTGGTCTCTCAAAAAATTATTTTTCTTCTCATTCCAAAAGATTGCTGAATTCTGATGAGCCTAAAAATATGAAATATTTATTAACTTTAACATTTCTAGTACAACCAGTCAAAGTTTAGTGGACTGTGTGAGATTTTGTGTGGCTCCAAAGATTAAAACACATTTTGATTTCATTCATAAAAATAAATGAAATGTGTCTTAGAAATAAGTAAATTACATTATAAAGGAAAGGTATTTCTGCTAAGATCACTAAAAAATTAATACTCTAAAGAGCCAACCATAAGAGAAGTTAATTTAAGAATCAGTCGTGTTTTTATGATTTAGATTCTACAAAAACTGAAAATTTATACATCTAGTGCCTTGTGAATTAATTAATTAATTGTGAATTAATTTAATTCAAAGTGAAGCTGTAGAAACATCAAGTTTGCAGCTTATTTTCCTTACTTCAAAACCAAGCCCACGTCCATGCAAAATCTCTAGTTTTGCATGAAATGAGATCCTGGCTTGTCCTTGGTTTGTTTCCCTGAAGCTGAAAGTGTTCTGCATAGAATGGTCATTACCTGGGCTTCTCTCTGGATGTGGCACACAAGTAACTTGCCCCATATTGGAGCTGCCAATTTTTCTGATGGCCCCACCCATCCCCCTACTACTGGGCTACAACTCTTAATCAAAGTCACTTCAAAGACTCCAAACAGATTGATTCACATGTGAATGCTGCCCAAACTATCTTCCAAAGGAGGAGGGATTCTAGTCTTAACATTCCTTTGAACCTACTGTTGCTCATTTACTAGTATTTACTTTGCATGGCCTATGGCTGAACCATGGAAATTGGAAAACAAACTCTCATTCAGGAAGTCATGTCAAAGGTGACTGCCGAGCCATGGAGTTGGCTGTGGGACAGGCCATTCTTTCTGATCAGGAGGCCTCTTCTGCAGTGCTGCTGTCTCCACAGTGACATACCTGTCCGTGGAAGCCTTCCGTTTATCTTGTCTATGTGGGAGTCCCAGACGATGCCATCAATTTGAGAGATGAGAAGGATGCCCATTTGACATTTCAACAATGCTTGTGGGACAAAAAAGAGGGGGAAAAAAAGGAGAGGAAGAAAAGGGAAAAAAGGAAAATTAGCTGAATAAGTTTCTTTGGAATAGGATTGCGCTTATAGAGGAGGTCTAGTGAGCACTCTGTTTAGAAATACTCTGTGCTCTTTCAAATATACAGTCTAGCATTTCTACTTAAGACATAAAATAGGCACTGCATAAGGATTTAGTGAAGGGAACAGGAAGTCATCTCATTCAAGAACACAGATTGAAATACATGCCTTTTTGTTTTCCTGGAAAAACACTTTCCCTGTGCATTTCTCTGTGGTGCTGTGAGGTTCAGTTGTGAGGCTGCACAAGCGAAAGTGCCTTTGAAAATATATGCTTCCCACCTTCACAACCATTACAACTATCACCATCACCATCACTGCTAATAGAATGCTCTGGAAGCCTGGCAGAGCGTTGTGTTGATGATGGAGGCTGAGAATCATCCATGTCATTTGAATTGAAATGAAGATGAAGCTTTTCTAATGGGAAGATCTTTGAGGAAGGGATTTGCTGCCAAACTCACTGTGCTCCAGCCAGCTGACCTCTAGGGCAAGGTGCAAAGTCCATCTGTTTCCACAGACTTTTGCTCCATGGGGGTTAATTTGAGAAGAAATTTCTCAGACGTGATATGGAGAGATATGAGTTTGAATGTTATTGTTTGTTTAGTGCTGTTTCATTTTTAATATACTTTATAAATGTTTCTACACCTCCCAAAAAGAAAGCAATAGATTTACTGCAATATGACAGAGTTACATGTATAATTCTAGTTGAATAAATCATGTTAATTGAAAAGATAAGAATATATAAAAATATAAAATAAAGTATAAATAGTAAAATGTAAAAAGTCATCATTATAAGAACAGCATATGGCATTTTAAATGATTGCATTCTAATCACATTCCCAACAAAGCTGAAGTAAAGGCAGTTGAAGAAGTAAAAACAGGAAAATGTCCATGAAAGAGTTACTATGGAGAATTCAGTGTCAATTACAGGGATCTTGTATGTCTTCAGCTTTAGAGTTTCTCCCCACTGTTAAACTTTTGCTATTGTAGAAGTGAACTCAAGGTTATCTCCATACACGTGGCATCCTTAGGCATATACTGTACCTCCTGCTAAGACCACAGTGCTTCGCATCATGATCTCATTACTTCAGTTATGTTGCTCTGGAGTGGTATGTGGGACATGAGGAAAGGGAAAGGGTAGATGAGTGGTTAGAGACACACTGGATAAAGGACCTGGATAGTCCATTCTCACTTCCGGCCCACTTTCCACACTGTCCTTTCCAAAAACATCTATTTATTAGAATTTCCACAATAGGCTATCAATCAATGAGAGATGTTAAATTTGAAATATTTTCTCGATACATGTAATGAACTGAAAACTAAAGGAAAGAGTAGTGACTATATACATTTTTATGAATTACTGGGAAAATCTAGCCAAGAACACAACCTCCTGTTTGTCTAATTTTCAATTCATCAACTCAGCCCATGACCAAGACCCGTGGGTGGGGGAAGAGAGGAGTGAGTGAGAGTATGAATCTGACAAGGTTTGTACTAAGGTTTATGGACCTGAACATTATGAGTCTAAATAACAATAGAGGTCTTGAGATACATCTATTCAATCTCAGGTTTGACTTTTAATTACATCCTCTCTTTAAAATACATCTCAACACTGAGCTGCCAATAATGTCTGATGGAGATAGCTTTTTCAGTCATATCTAATGCAAACATCTGAAACTGGTAAGCATTCCATCAAGCCAGCATAACTCCAAACGCTGGACAGGCATGACTTCATTTAAACTTCATGAGTGGGGGCCAGGTGCTATTGTTATCTGCACAGAGAAACTGAGGTTACAAGAGTTGTTGGGGAGCCATCTAGTGAGCCAGTGGGGGAAATGAGACCCACTCCAAGGCTGCCATGATTAATCACTGTGTCCTGCTGTTTTCTCAATGCAAATTTCACTAACTGGTACCCCAAAGGACTGGGTGAACCCAACACCCACTACCTTTGGGACGTGTTCTAATTAGTGGAGACATGTTTACCAAAGGAATAACTTGGAACAAAAACTAATGACTGACCATATGTGAGACAACCGAGGTAACATCTGCTAAAAATGAGCCCATTTGGATGTACAAAGATCATTCATTATATGTAGTCATTTTTATACAAAAGAAGACTTATACAAATTTAAGCCTTTTGTCAGCCATTGCAATACACAAGCACTCTCTTTGAAATCTGGCTTACAGAATGAGTTTTTCTCTTAAATCTATACCACTAAGAAGTGTACCGTCTCAATCAGAATGGTGAGGCACTGTACATTGCTAGTTTGGAGAGTCTCACGATGTCAGTATACCTGTCCTTCAGTGTGTATTCAAGTTCTGAGTACGGTTGTCATCACTGCTGATATGCTTATCTCTAAGTGAGTCAGACTGGAGTCTCGAATTTCTCTCCCTTTTGATGCTGCCCATGATAGAAGGCAAGTCTACCACTGCCAGCAACAGGTGCAGTGTGGGGAAGAACGCCATTCCACAGATAACAGGCATGCATATGTCTGGTGGATTTAATTAGACACAGTGCCCATTAACAATTTCTGCAGATGTTCACATCAAATCAGCTGAGCTAATTTTCTCACATTTCTGCTTGGCCTATTTTCCCTTCCCCAAGTATAACTATTCTCACCTTAATCTTCTGATGCCCACCTGCAAGCAAACTACTTCTGTTCCTGGAATCCAGGAACTGGAGTGTGTGATGTTGAAAAGACACAATACTTCATGTTTAGCCTTTATGATGAAATGCCCATTTGTGGATTTCTTTCTGGAGGATAAAGAAATAATGGCCGTGTGTAGTTGGGAGCTACAATCTCTGATGCAGAGAGTGTATGCAGCAGGTTCTGGGTCACATTGGCCCATTTAATCTAACAATTAAAAACAATAGAGACTGCATTTTGCTGTCCTGCAGAGCATTTCATGAAATCAAGTCTTTCTGGCCCCAGAAGACTATGACTTTGCAATAGAATACAGTGTATTCCCCAGGGGTGTCTTAGAGTCAATGGACATAATTAAATGTGCTAGATTAAAACACAAGCATTATGTAACATAGTGGAAAATGGACTTGACCTGGGAACTTGGGTACCTGTCTACTTCTTGTCCCTAACTAGCTAGATAACATTGGTGAACCGCTTCACCCGTCATTGTCTCTGCTTATTCATGAACCAAGCAAAAGAATCGGAGGTTTTATTTTTAAGCTTCCCTCTAGTTAGAAATATCTATATTTTTAAAAATAACTGACATTGTTTGTGTAGCTCGTGGTGTAAAGAGATCTAGCAGAGATCAATATTGAGAAAGTACAGAAAGGTCTAAAATATGGTATATGCCCAGTTAGCTTTTGTATTTTTCCTGTCTCCCTGAGCATTAATGGCATTAGTGAAATGGGCATTCCTTACCCTCTAAAGCAGAGACCAAGGACAGAGGAGTTGTTCTGGTTATCTCTAGCTCTAAAGTACATGTCCATCCATGTGGTCTCCTATCATCAGTCATGCAATGGTTCATTACTAAGAAGTGAAGGAAAAGTATTATGAAAGAGCAGTGAAAGAATAACTAGTAATAGGACTATGGTTACATAGAAAATATCTGAGACAGGCATTTTGGGAAAACTTCAGACTGCTTCTAATGATTTATACAGTATTGTTATAGTCACTATGCATTGTATTATACACTCAGGCTTTATTTATTCTATAATTGAAAGTTTTATCTCTTCACCAATGTTATCCAATTCTTCAACACTCTAACCCTGGCCTCTGGAAACCACTCACGTGTTCTCTGTTCCTATGACTTGGCTTCTCCTCCTCTTTTTTCAGATTCCACTTAAAAGTGAAATAATACAGTATTTGTCTTTCTCTGACTTAACTGGTTCAGCATAAGACCCTCAAAAATCCATCAGTCTTGTCACAATAGCAAGATTTCCTCTTTATGGTTGAGTAATATTCCATCATGTGTTTGTCTGTCTGAATGTATGTATAAGTCATGATGCCATGTCAATCATATCTTCTTTCTGAAAACTATAGTAAATAATACTGCAATGAACATGGGGGCATATACCTCTTTTAGAGATAGTGACTTCACTTCCATTTGATTTCTAAAATAGTATACTTTGAATTGTCTTTTCCAAGTGCTCAGAACAAGGCATTGAAAGCAGCTTGAGTATGGGGGGAAGAGTGCACTTCATAGGGGAAGATTTCTTTTTAGAGGAAAGGTAGGTACATAGATTCCCATAGGATTCCCAATGAGTAAGAGAGCAAAGCCCATTGCTCCCCTCAGAATAAAAGCCTTTATTCTCACAGGAGAGAACACATTCTATTTCGCCATTATTTAGACAAATAATTAATTTTAATGAAATAAGGGCAAAGTTATCTGCATACCACTTATCAGGGGATTACACTGCCATTTTCAGTAATTATATATGTTAACCAATTCTGAAAGGAAGTTTTCTAGTATATAAGCTATTAAAGATATCCATCTATTTCTCTATCTACCATCTATCTATCTATGTGCCAAGTACAGTGATTTTCATTCATCTTTAGAAAGTATCATGATCTGTCCAAGCACAATAATGTAAGCTTCATCACTTCTTGAAAGTTGCTTTCTCCTTGATTTTACATGGAAATTTGCTTATAATAAGTATTTTACTTTTCTATCTTTTAACATAGAGGCTACAGGACATATCATTTAAGCTTAGTCTGAGGATATATTTCCCCTAAATCACATGGACTTTTTAATGAAGGATTATAATTCTGTCACAGAAATCCATTTTTCTAAGCAGAATGTCAGGTATCACATCATCTGTAACAGTTCTTCTCAAGCCTCAGTTTCCCTCCTTTAGTATTACTTAGGATCAGGAATGTGCACTCAAGTTTAGAGACAATATAATTCAGAGTGAGTCCCTGGGAGATTAAAGTGACTAAATCTATGGTAAAGGATTTGGGGACCAGTGCTTATCTTTTACTTACTTTGGTGCTTAAGACACAAGTTTTCCTTAAATCTGACCCTAGATGAGTGGAGTGCTAATGTACTCCTTGGTATAGTCTTACACGACTATAATCTAGCATTTGTCAAACAATAAAAAAATAAAATCCCTGATTCAAATGTACAATACAGGTGATTCAAACATTTTCTGAGATGCATATAGAAGGCACGCTTTCTTTATCTCAAGTTCTCCAGGATGAATCGTTACTTCCCATCCAACTCCATAGCAGAGAGGAAGCCTATATTTTCCAAGGTTCTGGATGATTTGACCATCTCTGTCCCAACCTCCACTCCCCGGTCATTTTTGTTTTCATGCGCCACAGCAGCACTCCACAAAGCGAACCACAAAGTGAGGCTGGGAATGCTTGGGGCAAAGAATGCCCTCAGTCTGTGGGATACCCCAGAGATGTCCCAGAATGAGACCACAGGTGTCCTTAGGATGCTGACCCGACCCTGGGAACTCTGGAGGTTGACACAGGGGTCGAGAACCAATGTCCCTTGGATGCCTGCAGTGTTGTCATATGACCCCATCCCACTGGGCAGCTGTCAGCATCACAGCGGACAAACGTTTTGACTAGAAAACATGCCTTATTGTGAGAGGTCACGCTGGTATGAAAGGGACATTTTCATAAAAAAAAATTCCTTTAAGGGATCTGCTTGGGAATTATGGACCTGCTGGTTTTGTAGGCTTTGGTTATTCTTCACCAAATAAATGTTTTTACGTTAATGATATCCAAAGATAATAAATGACCTTCCTTTTCTGCCAAGGTATATCACAGGTGATTCATCTTACATTCCTTCTTCCTCCATAAAAAGAACAGAGGGATTGCCGAGGTCATTTCATCACAGTAGCATCTCCTTACTACAAAAGAAGGATCATTTCCTCTTTAAATCTATACCAGAAATTATCCCTGAAGTGTTAGGGTCACTTAAGAGTGTCATATCTCAGGGAAAGAAATTGATACTTTAAATGTTCCTTTGATCTCCCTTACCAGATTTCTTTATCCACTTCCTGTGCTTCCTAGTTGTGCTCTCAGATGGGACCATGCAAGCCCATTCCACAGAGAATTCATTGACATTTAGGTGCAGGTCTCTTCCTCTTTTTAAATCTTAAGAAGGATCTCAGGAAAATGAGCAATTCTCCTGAAAGTTGCAGAGAGATACAATTTGAATACAGGGCATTAATGGAAGGGAAGAGGATGATGCATCTGAAAAGAGCACAATTATGAAATGCAAAGACTTTCAGCTAGATCCAGCTGTCTCCATCCCTTCTGGGGCCATTCACCTCTAAATGCCCATTGGAAGGAGACTGCCTAGGTCCCCAAGTTCTGAGAGTGCCACAGCAATGAACTTGATCCTGCACATAACATGCCACCAATGCCACCCATGCCATCAAAGCCTGTTACCCCACAATGAACTTGATCCCTGCAGATAACATACCTGATGCCACCAGATCCTGTTACCTCAAGCCTTAATTTACTTGCTTATCTCACCCAGCCTCTTGTTCAGTATCTCTTCTGTTGTTTGCTCACTTAAAAGAAGGTTGTCCTGATCCTATATGACTGGGTTTTGTCAGAGGTTTGAGAACTGAGAAGAAACATAGTGTTAAATTTGAAGTAAAAATCAGCAAGAATTAAGATTAAATAAAAATGCATTTAAATAAGTGTCTGATTAGTAATAACAAAGTAAAAAGAATAATATTTTTATATACATAAATTGGTGGCCCTAACCCTTGACTTTTGAAACTCTGCAATTAACCTTATAGATTCGATTAAAATTAATTTTTTCAATTTAAACTCAATCCACATATTTTATACAAATTATTACTAAGTGAAACATATCTAAACATATAAATATTTTAGTATTAGCCCTTGGTAAGTGAAAGTAATGTTTGAGAAATATTATATTAAAGAGATGTTTAAGAGTATATCTACTGCTGCAGATACTACTGCTGCGGGTACTACATATTTCATAAAGCTAAGACTTTACCAGTGAAAAGATGGGTGTAAATGTCTATCAATAACCTCAGCTTAACAAAATAAGCAGTTAAACTGTCTATTAAGACAGCCTTAAAAATATAACCACTTCTTCATCTACTTAATTTGAAACCTCCGTACATTTAGGGTCTTAAACCAAGTCTGCATATTCTCAATCACTTTGTGGTATATGTCAAGTCATCACATGGTTTATAGAGGCTGCATTTCAATTCTATCTCAATAAAACTGGAAAAGAAAGTTTTCTAGCTTTCTGTTGGTGTAGACAGCAGAAGACCATAAACAATTCTCTGTATGCTAATCATAATTGTAAAATCCTAGTAAAAATAACATTAAATACTTCCAATGAGAGGAATTTCATACCCATTTCTCCTCCCCCTCTTCATACTACAGTTTTCGTTAGTTTCTTTGGCATTTTTCTGTAATTATTTACAAGAAACCCAGTAAAGGTGCTGAAGGGAGGGCTTATTCTCTAAGTACAGACATGGAACTTATAACTTAGAAAATGATTAAAGATCATGTTTTGGTGCTGTTTTAGCACAGAGATAAAGGTATATAAACAAGTTCCATACACATAAACAAATAACACTTTCATAAATGCTTAACTTTGATATCTGAACAAAGAGTCCACCAGAAAACAAATCTATCGTTCTGAACTAGCATAAAGAGCATTTTATTGTGCTTGGAACAATAATTCTTGTTGCACCAGCACACTTCTTTCTGAAATACCTACTTTCATATACAACGTATAACATAGTCATACCCTTGACCTTAAGTAATGCTAAACTCTAAGGACACTAGGCGATATTACAATCATTTCATCTACTCAAAGCTGTTTTTGTAGAGATGAAAATAAGAGTAGGTGGGAGAGGACTTAAATAAAATAGTAAAATGGTGGGGGGGGCAGAGCTTTCAAAAATTGTCCATCTTTTTTATTCTCTTTCTTTTCTCCCCTTTTTGAATGGTGTCAAGGGACAAAGACTCTGCAGGCTTCCCTTAGCAAACGTTCAACCAGGGATCACCCCTGCTTTGAGGCCTTGCATGCTGGGAGGACTTCAAACTTCCTCCACTCTCATCAGCCCCCACCTTCTCACCCCACCCCCAGTCTCATCCCCAAATGCAGGGTGTGATCAAATGTGACCCCAGCCTATATTCCACCTTCAGAGATGGCCCCTCCTGTTAAGTGACCAGCTTTGGTTAAGCTTCCTAAAAGCCGGCATTCTTTAAATGCAAGATGGCATAAAATATAAAATGCACACATATCAATGATTAGTCATCACAATGAAAATAGCATAGAGCAAAGGGTTTTGTTAACTTTAGGGTATTTTATAAGCACGATGAATTATTTTCTAAATGAAGATACTCAGAAACTCTTATCTGCGGGCCTGGATGAGGCTGTTAATTTTATCTAAGCAGAAGAAAGTGTCACAGACAAGGTAAAACAATCATGATTGAATGAAAAGGGGATTTTTCAGAATATGAAATACAAGACATTGAGGATGAACATAGAGTATATTGCATTCACCTTACCCTGTGCCTCTCAACCCCACTTTAATGCAAAATGACTCAAGTCCTTATACCTCTGAGGTACTACTACACATACAGCTTTTTTGCAGCTTTTTTAGACCGGGAGGAAGTTTGTTTTCTTCTCCACTTCCGATTGGAGGATTGGAGATGAGCAGTCAGGGTTCAGTTTGGAAGCTAGAACACACATCACATGGAGATTACACGTGTACACATGCATCCCATTCCAGGGGGGAAAGCCAAGCGTTTACAAACACAGTCATTTATATACCAGTGAGCGGATGACAGTATAGTGTCTAGTGTCTATTATTAATTCATAGCCGCTTCTGCCCGAGGCGCTTGGCCTTTGGACTCCCGGCTGGCAGCACAATAGCCAGTGAGTTAAAGCCGCAGGATCTGCCCATTCTCGTCTCTGTGCTTATGCATGTTAAAGGGAACAACTTTATTGAGGTTGGAATTATTTCCCCAGAATGAGCTTTTCTGCCGGTGCTCTGCTCGACCCCCGGAACCTCACCTTCGAAGATTAACTAGCCCAAGGGCCTCCTTTTGAAGTTGGCGCCAATGATGCCACCTCGTGGACACTAAGCCATTTCTGATAGTGTCAGCTGCTTCCAGAGCGCTGCCTACCAACCTTCCCCGGGCTCGGGGACGCGGCCCTCTGCGAGGTTATTGGATTCCCACCCCTACTCCCGGCCACACCACTCTGCGCAGGTCCGTCCCGTCTGTTGGCCTCTGAAAGGGGACACGCAGCTGGGGCAGGCGAGCGGGTGGCTGCTGTTAGTGCAGCAATGCAGCGGGTTCCCGGCTCAGCCGGCTGCAGCCTGGGGACGCACAAACGGCTTCCTGGAGCCGCGCATATGATTAGCGAGAGCCAATGGGAAGGCTCGGAAGAGGCAGCGGTTGCCAAAGGAGCAGATGTGTCTGAAGTCTGCACCAGTTCATCTGCTGACCTTCTGAAATCAGTGAAAGATTTATGTTGCTAATTATAGACTTTTTTCTAATTTAGTCGTCCTCTTCATTAAAAAGAAATGGAGAGACAGTCCCAGCTTAAAATCCAATGTTCTTTTAGAAAGGGTGTCATCATTTTTAGGGGCATTGCATATACAGCTAATATGTAATATATGTTGTGTATGTAATATACTATATTACTATAGACACACACACACACACACACACAGCAGATTACCCAGATCAGCATGATACCAAAAAAAATTTTTTTTTTGGTTGGTAGGTGTTCATTATAACTTTGAAGTTGTGGAAATAAAGTTGTCTGGTAATGTTTTTATTCATCAGATAATTACTATTGAAAGGAAAGACTGTGGAAGAGACAGGATGAGTAGCCAGGCCACACTACAGTAGTAGATTCAATTTTTAAAGTCATTTATTGTTTGGATCATAGGGAAACTCTGCAACATTAAAAAAAAAAAAGAGAGAGAGACAGACACAGCTAATCCATGAAGCTTTCTGGAGTGAGATAGAAAAGGACATGGTCTTCCTTTTCTCTAAGGATTCACTGATGAACCTGCAGGAATGTTTCTCCTGGGTTCAAGATTTCCTTAGTTTTCCCACAGGGCCCATCAAAATGCAGACAATTCCTTGTCAATTTCACTAGAAAAATGAACTCTCTCATAAGAGTTTAACAACAGAAATAGGTGTAAAAAAGAAAAAAGGTAATTCACTCTTAGCCAGTAAATTTGCTCTTGCATGAAAAAAATGAAGATGGGTCCTATATATCTTCCAGGTGCAGACATACATGATGATACTCCTTCATTCATAGTAGGTCCATGTTGAATCAGGAATCTCTTTTCAAGTGTTATGAAAAATATTTTCTTGTCATTTCATCATCTCCAGAATCAAATCTGTTTGTTTTAAAAATTGTAACTAGAAGCAAATGAATCACGTTGTATGAGGTTGATTTTGATGTTTACACTAAGGTTGCAATGACATTTCTGACATTTCAGTAAAGCTAGAGAGATTTTGATCAGAGAGTGATAGTCTTTATGTAGGAATATCAGTTTTAGATCTTGCCGTTTAAAAGAAGTAAACATACACGATTGGCAAGAATCGCTCTTGCAAAGCCTCAGGCAACTGTGTCTGGATGTCACACAGAACTAGCGATACAGAACCTGGAACCGAATGCCCACATGGAGACAACTCCAACGCAGTTATTTCCTGATTCAGGAGAATTTGTTGTCAGGGACTTGATTGTGTATGAGAGGAATGTTGTTTTGTTTCAGAACCAAAGATTTCCGACAAGATAGAGCATGAGCTTTCTGAAAGGGGAGAGCTTTTTGTTTTTTCTCACAAACATGCTCAGACATAGCTTTCCTTTCAGCTAATTAAGCTGTTTTAAAGCAAACTGGTCAAACAGTGACATCTTAGTGGGGAGCCCCAGAGTCAATTGCATGATACAGAAGGCCCGACACCTACAGGGTGACTTCTGCTATTGTTTTCTCTAGCTGAATATTTTCTACTCGGTCAGTGCTGCCAGAGTGACCCCACACAATTGGGAGAATTCAAAGCCACTGGCCTCCAGAGATGCCATTAAGAAGGCAACCACAGAATAAGATTTCATGGTCAGAAGCCAAACTTACTCTCTCCTACCAAGTCCTGATGCTAGCAATATTTTATATGTATTTTTTTTTTTACTGTCGTAGCATACTGTTGAAATAGCTAAGTGAAATGAGAACGCAATCATCGGGAAGTAGGATAAATAATTATTCCCGTGTTAGTATAAAATTCACTTTTTCATGAAAGAAGTAGTTGGGAAAAAAGCCAACTTCTACATGAGTGTGGGTTGCTTAAAGAGAACATGTGGACTACTTAGAGCAAAATTTTTCTAAGTTATGTGCACAGTAAGAGTGATGGACTCTCTCCCCTGTCAAACATTTTTAAACAATGTGTAATAGCCATTGTCTTTCTAAACCAGTGGACATAAATATGGTAGTTGGACATCTTTCAAGAAGCTGAATATTTTCCCATGCTAAAGGAAAGTTTCTTTAAATAATTGCAAGATAGTTGCAAATGCTTGGCCTTTGAGTTTTTTATGTTAAACCCCAGTACACTGAATCAGCCAATAGGCTAGAAACAAGTTCTTCTGAATCTGTGTTAATATTAAAGGTATTTTTAAAAATATTATTAATAGAAAATGAGTCACTATTTCTTGCCAAATGATCTGATGATTTTGATAAACCATACAATTCTGGACTGGGCATGGTGGCGCATGCCTGTAAGCGACAGCCTAAGAAGCCGCGGCCAGAGCCAGGGATCATGGTTTGAGTCCCGCCTGGGGAATATAGCAAGACCTAGTTCCAAAAATATATAGCTGGGAATGGTGGTATGCACCTGTAATCCCAGCTACCTGGGAAACTGAGGCTGGGGGTTGCTTGAGTCTGTGGTACCCCGAGCAACATGAGCCTGTGATTCCATAGGCAAAAATAGCGAGACCTAGTCTTAAAAAACAAAACAAAAACAAACAAACAAACCAAAAAACCATACAATTCTGGACATAGTTACAATAAAAATTTATGTGAATGTAAATATCTTTATACAGAGTTCAGATGTACCTGTTTGGACAGAAGACCTGTAATGAAAAATTGAAGAAAATAGTTTAAAATAGGAGGAATGATCGTGTTACCTTTCAACTTTACTTCTTGGGTGATGTCATATTTAAGTCAATATTCAAAAGATCTAGTGCTTTCTTTTGACTTTTAAAGACAGTCTATACTCAAATTAAGCAAACCATAAAATCAGAACATCTTGGTAAGAAGAGGAGGAGAGGGTCGGTCACCCACACTCACTAGTGTCCGCGGTTGAAAAGAGTGTTTCTGAAAACAGTATTGCTGAAAGCACTGCCACTTCATGAGTAAGAGAGAAACTTTGGGAGCCACAGAAGCCCCATCACCTGGGTTCAGTTCTGACTGTACCACTTCTCTCTGTGTTACCTTACGTAGGGCAGGTAGTCTCTGCTCTTCAGGTTTCAAACTAAGAGAGGATACTGATAATAAATCCACCCCATAGGAACTCTTTTCTAAGGTTTTTAAAAATTTTTTATTTTAAGTGTTTTTTTATTGCCATGTATTTGTTTCAAGAGTACAGCATGATGACTTAATATTTGCATATATTACAAATAATCACCATAATAATTTATTAGTAGCCGATTCCATCTACAGTTAAATTTCTTTCTTATAAATAATGAGGACTTTTAGTAACTACTCTTTTAACTTTTAAATATGCAATAGAATCTTAACTGTGGTTACTATGCTGTACTTTATAGACCCAGACTTATTTACTTTATAAGTGGAAATTTGTACCTTGTGACCCATTTCACCCGCTCTCCACACCCTGCTCTGGCAACCACCAACTGTTCTATGTACAAGCTTGATTCTATTGTCATATGTTTGGTTTTTAGAGTCCATGTATTAGTGAGGTCACATCATATTTGCCTTTCTTTGTCTGACTTATTTCATTCAGCATAATACTCTATGTCCATCCATGTTGTCACAAATGGCACAATTTCATTCTTTTTTATGATTGAATAGTAACCCATTGTATATTCATGGTAAATAAATATGTATTATATACATACCACATTTTATTCATTCATTCATCTATAGAAGCTGCTCCAATATGTTGACAAATATAAATAACAAAGCCATGACTATGGATGTACATTTATGTTTTTGAGTTAGTATTTTCATTTCCTTTGGACAAATATCCGGAAATGTAATCACTAAATCATATGGTTAGTACTACTATTAATTTGGGGGGGGGGAATTTTGTACTGTTTTTCAAGAATATATATCAATTTGCAGTCTCATCAATAGCACAAAGTTTTCTCTTTTCTCGGCATCCTTGTCAACACTTATAACTTGTCTTTGATAATAATTATCCTAAGAAGTATGAAGTGACATCTCATTGTGATTTTGATTTTCATTTCTTTGATGATCAATGATATGAGCATCTTTTTATGTACCTTTTGACCATCTGTATGTCTTCTTTGGTGAAATGTCTATTCAATTTCTCTGCTCATTTTTTAATGTTTCTTTTTTTTTGACTATTTCTCTTTTAGCTATTGAATTGAATGAATTATTTATTAATTTTGGATATAGATCTTTTTATCATATATATGATTTACAAATCTTTTGTTCATCTTTTTGTTATGCAAAAGTATTTTATTTTGATGTAGCCTTAACTTTTCATTTTTTGCTTCTTTTAATGTTATTAAATATATATTATATATTTTAATAGTTTATTAAATATATATATATATTTCACATCTTTGTATTCCCCAGGTTACCTTTTCATTTTTACTTTTGGAACCAGATTCAAAAACTCATCAAGACTGATGTCAAGTGACTGATGTCATTCATGTTTTACTTTTACAATCTTCATAGTTCCAGGAATTATGTTAATATATTTAGTTCATTTTGAGCTACTTTGTTTAACACTGTATAAGGCAGTGGTCTACTTTCATTCTTTTGCAAGTGAATGACAAACTTTCCTCAATAACCAAATGCTATTCCCCATTGTATATTCTGGGTTCTTTATATCATAAATTAATGAGCATTTATGTGACTTCATTTCTGAGCTCAACCAGCCATTCACTAACCTATGTGTTTATTTCATGGCAATATCATACTGTTTTCATTATTATAGCTTTGTAATTTAGTTTGAAAGTAGGGAACATCATAACTCCGATTTTGTTCATCTTCAATATTACTTTGGCAATACATGATCTTTTATGGTTTCATATAAATTTTAGGATTGGGGGGGTACTATTTGTACTATTTCTGTGAAAAATGACTTCGGGATTTTGATAGGATTTGCACTGAATCTGTAGGTGTCTTTGGGTAGTATGAAAATTTGATTGGTATTAATTCTTTCAACCCATGAGCACAGAATATTGTTCCATTTTTTGTGCTTTTTCAATTTCACTGGTGCGTTGGTTTTCATTGTACAGGCCTTCTGCCTCCTTGACTAAATTTATTCCGGGTATTTTATTCTTGATGCAATTATAAATGGGACTGTTACCTTGAATTATCTTTCTTATAGTTCACTATTAGTCTATAGAAAGCAACAAATTATACTCTACAGAGTTAATGGATTCATGTATTACTTCAAACAGAATTTTTTTTGATGTGGTATCTTTAGAGTTTTCTGTATATTACATTGTGTCACTTACAAATAGTGACAATTTGTTTCTTTTATTTTGCCCAGATTCTTGTGAGCATTAAATGATTAAGTGTCTGGCAAATAGGATCACTCTGCAAATGTTGGTAACTAGGAATACTTTGTGCCAACATTATGGTAAGTACCACACACATATTATTGCTCTGTAATTTTCACAGCAATCCTATAAGTCCTAGCTCATTGTTTCCTTTCTAGAGTGAGCAAATTAAAGTTTATAGAATCTACTATTATGAAACATAGATTTTAGTCAATTTTGACTCCCAGGGTATATCATCCCATTATATATGAATGCCATCTGAGATATCAACACATTTATTTTTGTCTTATGAAATACAGAAAAAGAATAAACAATTACAATTATACTTTATTGAGCATAATTCTTGATATTTCATTTAGTTGGCATGTATGTATATATACGTATAAGATATTATACAGCATGCATCATTTGTTTATTATACACAAACATATTTTATGTGGAAAGGAATGACTTGGTAGTATATTTCTACAACTGTACTGTAGGAAGATATAACCTAATCATGAGATTTTAGTGGAGCTGCCGTGAAGTGAAGGAAAATGAAGAACTGCTCATACTTTCTGAGATTTGAGACAAAATCTGACTCCAGAAGGAGGCTGTTTGGACATGAGGCTGAACCGCACTGAGCCTTTGTTCCAATATTCCATCAGTCCTGGACTCACACTTTAAAATGGGTGGAAGTGGGGAAGGAGAACCTAGCTAATCCCTTGTCCTACCTAGACAGAGCATTCACACATCCATCAGTCTAACAATAGGAATGCTCAGGTGATTTGGGCAGAGAAGCGAAGACAGTACTTAGAACCAGGCAAACTGAAGACAGACTCAAATCCTGCCAATCATCTAGCTGACCAGTGACTTTTTTTTTAACCATCTGACATTTTATTATGCAGTTGGACTGATGTAATGTAAAATTTAATTACATAATATTTCACACACAGCTGTGACAAAACACATATTGAGTTCCCAAGATTCACCAGCTAAGCTGAAACAGATCTTTTTTTTTTTAAATTATTTTTTTTTATATATTTCACATCATTTCAGTCCCTGGGGGTCACCCACCGCCTCCCCTTCCCACCCGCTCCAGCTGGTCCCCATTCTCCCTTTGTGCAGTTTTATTTGGTTGACCATATATTAGTGAAACCATTTGGTTTCTGTCCCTTTCTATCTGACTCGTTTCTGCTAGAATGATTTCTTCTAGGTACATCCAGGTTTCCATAAATTCATCAAATTTGTCATTTTTAATTGATGAGTAATACTCCATTGTGTATATATACCACATCTTTTTCATCCAGTCATCTTCTTATGTGAGTTCTCACCTCAAAAATTTGCAATGATTACTATTTCTACTATTTGCTTCCCACCACAGAAGAGTGGTGAGGACTGAGGGGGAAAAGCTCATAAATAATCTAAACTAACTACAGAGAAAATGCTCTGTAGCCAGCAATCACTAGTAAGAACTCGTAATAATCATGTAAGACACGCTTCATGTGCCTGTGAAACTGTTCTAGTGGGGCGTATATACATAGCTCTTTCCATGTTCAGATGACCACAGGGATCTGCTTATCTCTGGAGAAGCAGGCAAGCATGAAGTTGAGGGGCAAAGTATCCTATTTCTGCCTTAGGTGCCTCAAGTTGGCAAATAATTTAGTCAGTGAGATGGTCAAAATGACAAAAGAAATATAAAAAAATTTTAGAGTGGTTATTAAGGTAATGATATTTTGGCCAAAGAGTAGAATAAGGGTGATGTTTCCTTTATAAAATTAAGTAAAAAGACCTTTCACACTCAGAAACTATCAAAACATTCAAGGAATGAAGAATTGTTATTTGTTCTTCATTCTGTTGAGTTGGGAAAGATTAACAAGAAAAATAATTTCACAACTACTGATGGAAAGATTTCTAGTGTCCCTAAATATAGTCAACAAAATATTTGAGAGCTAATAAAAGCTTGTATATGTACAAGAACATCTTATTTATAAATTACAGCATTCTATCAGTAAAATGCAAATAATCATATTGGTACATGTGTAGTTTTACACAAACTTTTAATGTTTTGAACACAATCGGGAACACACTTCCTCTCAATTCATTTCACCAACTTTTGAAAATTACAAGTTAAAAGCCTGACAAGTTACTTTCTAGCAAGGAGTTACTGGCTCATTTCTTCTGTTTTCCATCACGTAGAACTGTATGCACATAAAAGTTTATAACAGACAATTGTAATTGTCAACACTTGGAAACAACCAAGATAGCAGCATGGGTAAACAAGTTGTGGTATATCCATACAATGTTTATTGTCTAAAAATAAAGGGGAAAAAATGGAAGAAACTAAAATGCACATATCTATGTGGGGGGAAAAAAGCAACCTAAAAAGGTTACACACTATATGGTACCAACTACATGACATCTGGAAAAGGTAAAGCGATGGAGATAGTAAAAAAAAAAAAAAATCAGGTTTCTAGGGGTCCTGGCTGAGGAAAGGAGGGATAAATAAGCAGAACATGGAGAATTTTTAAGGCATTGAAACATTTTTTCTATATAATGTTGAATACATGTTATTGAATTTTTGTCAAAGTCAAGTAATTTAGTGCTTTGAAAATATTAACTGACCTATTTTTTGGCCTCTTTCCCATAATTCACTAACAGGAATTGAATTATGGCAGTCCCAGGAAAATGGAAGGTTGGTAGCTACTGTGGAAAAAATAAAAAGTATATAATGTAAGAGGGGATTCTAATAAAATTAGAGGATGGGCAAAAACCCACTCCTTTTTCCGAGTAGAATTATGAGAAGAGAAGATGATGAGACATAAACACATATTCCAAGCTCCCCCCTTGAAACTGGAGCCCCAGAAAAAGTACATATTGAAAAAGTTGAAAAGAGGGGGACTCTAAAAGTGAGGTCAGTGAGTTCTGGGTCTGCTAGGAGGTTAGGAACCGATGCCAGACAATTCAAAGTCTAAACAGACCAGAAACTAGGGATAAAGTAAGTGTGAGAAACTCACTGGGGACTAATAAGTCAACAAGAGTCAAAATAGCCCTCCAAACAACACAGAGTGGGAGGGAACTGCCTCCATGTCCACCACCGTTCAGTCACCCTGTGGAAAGAAAAGCAGCAAGCAAGAGAGCAAGGGTTTGACACCAGGAAGCCACTGAGTCCACCAAAGCCCCAGCAGGTAGCACATGTGGTGCCAGTGAAGACTCAGTGAATGCATTACTTCCAGCCGCAGGCAGCAATGAGGGAGCAACCAGAGACTGGTACCTTTGGGAAGCTCTTCCTCCTCATAGGGCTAAAGAGTCCAGGGAGGAGAAACCAGAACCCATGAAGAGCTGGAATTGTGCCAATCTGAAATCATGGAGGCACCACTCAAAAGCACAGTACCAACACAGGGAGGGAGCAGGGAGGAAGTGCTTCCATCTTTTTCACCTTCCAAACATGCATCTCCTACTGGAGTGTACCATTAACCAACTCTTAACCAAACCAGCAACCAACTCGTAAAGAAGCTTAGGAGGCAGACTTTGCAGGGTTCACCTTTTCAGAACACACTGGAGAGTAGAAAAAGGCAGAGATCAGTTATTTTTAAAAACATGTAGAAGTTACATTTCCATTATCAAACACCCTGAAGTGTGGTGAAATCTGTGACCCTCCTCTTTATTTAAAATTTTAAATGTAGTACTTTTTTTTAACACTTATCTCCTCTCCTTTGTAACCTTTCTACTTCCATCCTATGTTTATAGCAACAGTATTATAGCAACCAAAATATGGAACCAGCTGAAATGTTCTAGAGCAGATGAGTGGAACAAGATGTGAAACACAATGGAATACTACTCAGCAATCAAAACAGACAAATCCATGACATCTTATAGCAATATGGATGGAAATAGAAGGCATGATTCTAAGTGAAGTGAGTCAGAAGGAGAAAGATAGCAGATGGTTTCACTTACATGTGGAATATAGAGAAATGAAACAAAGGATCAGACAAAGACAAACTTTAGAACAGACCCTTGAATGCTGATCATATGTTTGAGGCAGTCAGGAGTGGAGAGGGGTAGGGTGGAAAGAGGGAAGAGAAGAAAACATTGGGGAAGGAGAACAGCAGAGTGGTCTATGGTGGGGGAAGATGGGTGCTTTGGTGATGGGAACTATAGTGACCACCCGTGGGGGGAGAAATCCTGTATTGCGATAACACAAGAATGTGAAAACATGACTCATAATTAATTTTAAAAAAGAAAAGACAACTGAGGCATATGAAAGATAAATCATGACAGCAATATTCTTATAGAGACAGAGGAAAAGAATATCTCAGACTCCTGCTAAATATTCTGCTAAACTTCTGCTAACCAATAACTGGGTGAGAAGTTACTTGACAACTAAAGGTAATGCAGTATATTGTGCAGCATTCTCAATGCTTTAAAATAAAAAATGCAAATTTATTAAAGAAATGAAATCTTTTCTGATACTTAATAGATATGACAACTTATTACAAAGGGTCACTAGAAAGCAGAGTGAGTGATATGTGTGGGGGGGGATTGCTGCCCAGATAATGACATATGTTCATGCATGATTTTAATTCTGGATGACTTAACCTTTGACTCTGTCTCCTCCAAAATGTCTAACATAATATCCCTGCCTCACACCGTACACTGGTTTCTGTACCAGACCACTCAGATCAGTTTGTCAGAATTTCATTCTTCATGCGTAAACCAGCACCTAGTCTCCCCAGGCTTCTCCTTAAATGTCCCAAATAACCAAATGCAGTTTTACATTAATTTAGCAAACCTGTCCTTTGCTAAACTTAATTAACCCAACATAATGATCTTTCACAAATTACCCAGCCAAACATCTTCTAACTGCCCATCATAATATTTTTTATTAAATTATTTATTTATATATAAATTTCACATCTTTGTAATCCCCGGGGTTTACCCCCCATCTTCCCACCCAGACCATTCCCTCCTTCTCCTGCCCTCCCCCCGAAGTTGTGTACTTGAGTTTGGTTGTTAGGTTGTTTTGACTTTTCCTTGTGGCTTTTTGATTATTTTTTCCTATATCCCATATATTGGTGAAACTGTTTGGTTTCTGTCTTTTTCTTTCTGACTTGTATTTGCTAATATAATTTCTTCTAAGTCATCCATGTTACCATAAAATCATCAAATTTGTCATTTTTAACTGATGAGTAATATTCCTGTGTGTGTGTGTATGTGTGTGTGTGTGTGTGTGTGTAATTTTGGGTTGTTTCCATGTCTTTGCAATTATAAATAGTGCCGCAGTAAACATCTGAGCACAGGTGTCCCATTGTACAAGCATTGAGGTCTCTTTTGGGCAGATTCCCAAGAGAGCAATTGCTGGGTGAAATGGTAGCTCCATTTTCATTAGCTTGAGAATCCTCCACACAGTTTTTCATATTGGCCAGACCAGTTTACATTCCCACCAGTAGTGTAAGAGTGTTCTTTTCTCTCCGTATCCACTCCATCACTTGTTGTTGCCCATTTTTTTTGTTGTTTGTTTGTTTGTTTGTTTGTTTTTAATGTATGCCATTCTTACTGGTGTAAGGTGGTATTTCATTGTGGTTTTGATTTGCATTTTCCTGATTGCTAGTGATGTTGAGCATTTTTTTATGTGCATGTTGTTCATTTGTATTTCCTCTTTGGAGAAGTGTCTTTTTAATTCTTCTCCCCATTTTTCAACTGGATTTTTGGCTTTGTTTTTGTTGTTGTGTGAGTTCTTTGTATATCTTTGTTATCAGACCCTTATCACCTGTATGGAAGGCAAACGTTTTTTCCCCACTAGGTTGGGTTTCTTTTTGTTTTGTCTGTTGTCTCTTTTATTGTACAGAAGTTTTTTTGGTTTGATGTAGTCCCAGCTGTTTATGTTTTCCTTCATATTTTAACCTGCTATAGATGTATCCAGAAATGAATTTCTGAGTTGTAACTCATGGAGGGTTTTGCCCATGTTTTCTTCTATATATGTTATGGTTTTCAGTCTTACATTCAGGTCTTTTATCCATTCTGAGTTGACTTTTGTACATGGTATGAGGGAGTTGTCTTGGTCCACCATCATAATCTTTAATTGAACAATTTTATCAAAGCTATTGTATATATGTATTTTTTCTGTATATATCTACATTGTACTTGTTTTTGTCTATCATCTCCTGTGTCACTATAAATCAACACACCTGCAGAGAGAGGCTGGATCTGCATGTCCAAAATAGGAAAAGCTAGCCATTAAGCCAGAAAGTTTATTAAGATGGGAAGGAGTAAAACACTAACAAATCTCTTGGTAGGAAAATACGTATTTTTCTGGCTATAGTAATGCTTTTTGAAATTTAAAGTAAAACACCTGAATTTCAATAGCCAATTTGCTTAAGGTCTGATCTTGCTCCTGTGTTTCTTTGTTTTTTTCATAAGCTATTTTCTAAGTCTCAATTAACTATTAAATATTGTGAAGACAACACACATCTTTCCCCTCAACACACACACACACACACACACACACACATTCAAACTAACAGCTTTCCTGGAAATGTCACCTTCAGTCAGTGAAATGGGAATCTGATTTAAGTGAGGCTTTAGAGCAAATAGGCATTATTTGGAGACTTCACGCTTAATCATTTTTGGTTTGTGGCAACAACTTCGAGGGGTGACTCCTGGTTCCTTTTTCTGGCCATTGGCTACTTTTCCTGTGTAGTTGCATGTTAAACATGATGACTTGCTGTATAGAAGCCATGTGTTGTCATAATGTAACATCATTAAACAAAGTGTTTAGAGCAGTTTTAGCTGAGCCAGAACATGAACAACAAAACCCGCCAATTACAGTGTCATTTTGTGTAGTTGTTAAGGTTTCAAATGTCTCCAACTTTTTCTGGTAGGCCATATTGAGCATGTCACAGTGAACATCTGAGATAACGATTTGCTAGGCAATGTGCAATTCTCGCTCCTTTTTTTAATATCAGAGAAGAAAGAGTTCTTTATAATAATTTGGCTCAAATGTCTACACACATTGCTCCAGCGTCTGTAGCAGCATGTGTTTCTAGGATTGTTCTGGAAGAGAAAATGCAGAAACAGCAGGGAGCAGAAGATAAACAGGCAATCCGTGACTCATTAAAACCAGCATTGGTAGCCAACATTGTGGAGTGTGTGAAGACCCCAGATCCAACTCGCCTATAAACTTTTTTTACCAGCTGGACTTAGCATCTGTCAGAGTTTGGAAGGAGAGATAATCTGGTACAAATGATTTCAGTGTGTCGCATTTATTAACCTGCCACCTTACATAACTCTGCTGATTGGGAACTCAGGGAAATGTTTGAGCAATGACACAGCTTATTGTTGGAATGTTACAACTTCAGTAATAAAGATGCAAGTTGTTATTTAAAAAAAAAAATACACAGACCGCAGAGCAATTGGAAAATGATAATGAAGCAAAGTTAAAAAGCATCACAGTCTTGAGAAATGTACATGCCAGAAGAATAATTGAAATTCAGTTTGGATTTGATCATTTTCAATTCTTTGCATCAATTAGGCAGGAAAAGTATTTTATTTTTTTAATAGTTGTCACATTAGCTTTGTTACCAGCTCTGGTGTAAACAAATGCCAAAATGAGAACATTATCATGTCCTTTTCCAACTACTTACTGTTCTAAATGAATGATTTGCTTCTGTGGTTAAATCCCTGACAATTGCTATAAGAGCATTTCCAGTTTCTTTCGTGTTTTAATGACAGAACTGAAGAAGTAAAGGCATCTTTATATAGAATTCATGTCTGTTTTCCTCTTGAACAGTTCTGTCTTGCTTCACAATTTAAGACAAAGAACATTACCCCAGAAATCAAAATCATCCGACCACAGATAACTTGCACTTTCATTTCTGTACTTTAACTAACTGTTTTTTGCCTAAGGAAAGTTTCCTTAGGGTTATTTGCTCAGAGGTGGGGCAGGGGGGAGTACCACAAAGTGATTTCCTATTTCTTACCTGAGTCACATGCCAGTCATTTGAAATGAATGGGGATGTTTACTTTTTGGTACAAAATCTGCATATATTAGCTTATAAAATATGAATAAGCTGGTTTCCTATAATAAAATATCACCCAGCCATTTAAAAAATGAAAACTGTAGAGAGTTTGAGAAAAAAAAATCAGCTAAAGGAATGCTTCATGTTTCACAATGGTTAGCCTATTATTTGTAGTTTTGAAACTTTATTGGTCCCCAACCTAATCTTTTCTGAGTATAAAAACATTAACATATGGTTTAACACAGCACAGGGCTGGAAAGTCCATATCCCAAATGCACAGTGTATGCAGGGTGACATTCACACTAAACATCGTCCCTCAGGGTCTGGACTCCATTTTACCTGGGATTGGAGAGCCATGAAATCCCTGGAAAAGTTGTTCATGAGTCTGAACCAAATGGTGCACAGTGTACTGAGATACTAACAGTGTCTGCTTCTGCCAAAGGTTGTGGCTCAAATGTCTCTCTAAGTAACATTAAAAATCTGCTGCTTCATGCCTATGAATTTCAATATTTATAGCATTCAATAAAACGGTCCACTGTCAGCGAGAGATGTGCCACTGTGCACTCTCTGAGCAGATGGGCAGCAATATGGCACATTTACATGGACCAGCTGTGGAGCGCAGAAATGGATGCTGGTCAGAGGCAGGGTACAGGCCCCACATCTGGAATCCTAACCGACTGGCCTCAGTGCCCATTGTAAACTTTGCTTCCGTGGCATGAGCTCTGATTTAGAGCTTCTCACTAGTGTGCCTTAAACCGCATCAAGAGTCCTCATTAACACGAGAGATGAGAGGCAGGTTAGAGCCTGGAGCTCCGCTGTTGGGCATCTGTTGGAGCCACGGATGGCACTCTGTAGTTGGTTATAGATGCACCCAGGGGAAGATTCTCTCATGCGTGGTGCAATATTCTCTACTTAACTGGTTTTATACCAAAAAGACTCTTTCCACACTCCCTTTTCTAAATATGTCAAAAAACACTTGGCCAGAAAGGACACTCCCTGGAATATTGTCTTGAGTGGAACATTGTTTTATTTTGGATACAGAATGGGCATTAGTTCAAAGGCAGAGGTGGAAATTTCTACAGTACATAAAGCTCTTTAGACTAGTTCTCTTAACTACAGTGTCACTACCTAGATAATTCAAACAGTATGATTTCATGTAGTCTAGAGCATTCAACTTTTTTGAGAACTTTATAAAAAGGTAAAGTAAGTGCTTAAGATATATTTCCAATATGAACCAAAATGGTTTCTTATTTGAGCAGCACATCCTAGCTTCATTTTTACTATTCCCTAACAGAGAAAACTTGTAACCACAATCTATGGATAACTCATTTTCCACAATAATTTCTCAGCCTTTATTCTTACCTCCTCTCATCCCCAAGAAAAGCACAGATAAGAAGCACACATTTTAAGCAAGTGAGTCGATAGAATCAGTTGCCAACTGGGTTCTGATACAATACAATGTGTACATATTTCAATAATCATCTACTTTAAAATCTAAAAATAAAATAATAAAAATTATATTTATGCTATTTTGCCTTAGCCTCTAAAAAGAAGTCAACAAACTGGTCACAACTCTCAAATAGTTTTGAGAGATGGCTGGTTTTCACCTAAGGAAAAGTTCAAGGTGAAAATACTGATTAACCAGTGGATTGAGAGGTATAGGATCTTAGTAATTCACACATGACTGAAAAATCCCACTAAATCACAGCTACTAAGATAGTAATTGCTTTCATAAAATAATATCCACTTTGAATAAATACACCCCTGTATCCTTGAGATACAATCGCCCATAAAGAGAGACCATGAAGGAGTAAGAAGACAACAAACTATACTGAACACTTGGAATTGTAACAGGCAGAAGGATGGAATTCTAGTAACAAAGAATGAGCCCAAATTGGCAATCCAGTAAAAAGGCCTGGTCATTTCAATTACAATGAATTCACAAAAGAGAACTTCTATTTTTCTCTTATTTATCAACTATGATTACATTTTCATTGGCAGCTTAACACCCTAGAGATATCATGTATTTATTCAGAAACAGAAAACGTCAATACTTAGGTCTTGGTAGACCCTCCTTTTGTATGCAACCTGAATCTACTGGAAAGAAACAAGTGTGATGCTTTGGAAGGAACTCCAAAGATGGAAGGTCTCTAAGATGACTCATGGAAACAAAGTGCACGTGTAGCAAAGGACAACTCACATGATAGGGACATTCCCTAGTGGCTGCCTTCTTTCACAGTCACTGCCTGCTCACAGCTGTGACTGACACAAGATTTCTAGGATAAACCCTCCCATCTCTGGGTGTCCATCAGGCAGGCAGAGTTCCCGCAAGGTGTCATCTGACTCCTTGTGTGCTCGTCATGGATTGCTGAACGCACAACTTTTCCCATCTTGTAGAGGTCTTCCACTCCACTGCTCCTGACAAGACAAATCGATTGATGCATACCGCCTCTGGTTCTGAAATGAAGGAAGGTCGTCTTTCTTATGTTGTTTTTTTGATCACTCTATGAAGACAATCTTTAATTACACCCAAATAGTTATAAAGATGACAGTTCCATAAACGTCAATAAAACTATATTAAGATAGCTGATAGAACACATTTTTCCTTGGTTTAAAAATAGGTTGGTATGACCTCTCTGTGTGTGTTTTAGGCAATTTAAGGGACTAAAGCAATCCCCCAAAATGTATCTTGTTTAGTAATTTTGTGATTTTATTCACTGTGTCAGGCTGTGACAGTGAAGAAAACTGCCCAATCATTTTCATTGCTGCCATTTTGCTTTAAATTCTTAGACCTCTGAAGATGAGAAGGATGGCAAATATTGAAAGAAAATTAGAATAAGCCATGAGGTACTGGACTGAGGTTGGAACTAGTGTAAAATCATGATTTCAAAATAGGTAGATGAAATAAAAATAAATATGAAATGTGTGTGCACCCATATTCACACATTCATACTTTTCCTGACTTCTGCTGAAAGGGCCTGGGAACCACAAAAGCTCAATCATAGTGAGCATCCCTGGCACCCAAACTTGGTTCCAGGTGCCAAGCTCTGACTTTCAAGAGGAAGAATTCCAGAGTTAGAGTAGCTGAAGAACCAGATGAGTCTAGCAACAGATAAAGTAGAAAACATGAAAACATACAAATATAAAAAAAATACATACATTTGAAGTTTGGTAAGGTACAAGATATTTGCATAGTTTCAGAATATCTCCCCTACAAACTATTTATTCACTATAGAGGTGGAAAAAACTAACATTATAGTTGAGAAAATTGACTGCTATCCCCCAATCAAGCCATCAGCAGCACTTCTGAGAAATTCTTGCCAATGTAAATCACCCAAATCTCATAATAAAGGAGCATCAGACAAATCCAAGATACTGTAGAAAATATCCTGTAATTGTCAAAAGTGTTAAGGGCATGAGAGTAGGGAAAATCCTCAGGAATTGTTGAAAGAAGATTAAAAAGACATGGTAGCTACATGTACAGTATGCTTCTAAACAGACTCAGTTTAAAAAAATACCTTGAGGCAATGCGTGAAAGTTGAACAGGATCTTGGAAATGCCCATGTTGTATGTTAGAGGAATCCTTGATTATAGGAAATTTACCCTACGGTATTCAAGGATAGTGGATCATTAGGTGTGTACCTTTAAATTTCCTAAATTTACAGAAAAGTGTTTTTCTTTCTGTACCTTCAACTTTTTTTGTTTGTAGTTCTTCAAAATTATAAACAAAGGGTTTTAATACTTGTTCTTGAGACTCACCTTCAAAGAATCTGAATAGGTTTAATACGGGACTCAGTCATGGGCATTTAAAAAAAAATCCCCAGAAAATTTCAATGTGCGGTATGAGTGCAGTAAGAGTTGAGACTGATTCATCTACATGCTGTATAAATCCTCTCATTCCACAAAAGAGTGAACAGAATTCAGGTGCCAGGTCAAAATTGTTCAACTGGTAGAATAGTCTCTGAAACTCAGGTCTTCAGATTCCTAATGGATTCATTCATTCATTCGTTCATTCATTCATTGATATTATATTCAAGGCACTGACTGGGTGTTTTGAAAAAACAATGAAACATGTGCTTATAATAGTAACAATACCTTTCCTTGTATAACATTTTTATTGCTTGTAAAGGATTTTAACATCTTTTAGTTGTCCAAGCAACTCACTTGCATATTATTACCTCAGTTTTATAGACAAGAAACCAAGCTTTCAACAAGTGAGTGATATCCCATATCAGGTCCTGGGCTAGATGGTTTCTGACCTCTACCACGCTCCACTTGTTTAATAGAAGACAGAAAATGCTCCATGTCACATGAGTAATAAAAAAACAAGCATCTGGAACACACAAAAATTTGGGGTTGCTCCAGGTGTAGCAGTAGGGAGAACTTCTTAAAGGAAGTAAAGTGGGAGCTGCAAATTGAAAAGCAGTTCCATGAGATTATCAAAACAGAAAGGGAAATAAATTATTCTAAACAGAGCCAAGAGTAACAAGAAAATAAAAGCTCAGTGTGTTGGGGGTGATAAATGATTAAACTAACTTGCATAGAGAAAAGATAAATTCCCATCAGAAAGATTCTAGAAGGCTTGACTTCTAACAATGTTTTCATTACTCCCATATCAGTTGCTGGTTTCTGTGCACAACATCTAACTAGGGGAATTCGCTTATTCCCGTTTTACAGGTAAGGAAACTGAGAGTTGGAAGGACCTGTTGACCTCCTCAAGATCACCTGTTAAGTAAGTTGGATGCATAAAAAGGTTTAGATTTAGAGCTACTCATCTCTCAAACTCTCCCTCCCTCCCTCTCTCTCCCTTCTCTCTCTCTCTCTCCCTCCCTCTCCCTTCCTCCACCCCCCTCTCTCTCTCTTTTCACCCCATCCCCACCTTCCCAGACTGGGATCAGCAGGATATACTAAAAACTATAACTAGATACTTTTAAGCCTAAAGGTGATATGTTGTCACAACATTCACCTTTAATGTTGATATGCTTTTTATTGCTCTGAATTCATATTTCAGTTTCACATTAAGAAAATGTCTATTTCTTTTTATTTTTATCAAAAGACTAGTTATAATACTTTTTCACAGTTTCAAGTGTGAAATTGGAAACTTCACATCAATGCAAACAGCTGAGACTCTAGCAAGACGTGACTCTGGTAGAAATAGGAGAGGTTGCAGAGACTAAGTATGGGCTTGAACAAAACAGCTTGAAAAGAAGTTTCAAGAAGTTCTAGAATGAATGGGGAGCCTTACCCCTGGTTTTGATTTTGAAAATAAAACAACCCATCATATCCTACGGCTACCAAACCTTTCTAACCTGGAAAAACATGCTATGCTTGATGCCTTTGTTGAAGGCTGATGGAAATAAACCATCTACTCACATAATTAATGGCTGAGCATGGGCATAAAAAAGTTTATCTTGGGAAACAGATATTCAGGTAGGAATTAATCTTTTCTAAATAATGAGGGGGCATCCTATGCCAAGTCATCAGGGGCAGTGGCTTAAGATCTGAATGTTTGTTTGTTTGTTTGTTTGTTTGTTTTTGCTCATTTCGTATCACTTACCCTCATCAACTATCCACCCATATCATTGATTGAAACGCTCCCATACACAAGCACACTTACTGCTATGCACTGGATGATGTGGGGGCAGGGAGTTTTGATTTTTTTTGGCCAGAGGAAAAAATAGCCAGTCACTAAAAGCAGCTGAATAAATGTATGCTATTTCCATTCAACAGATCTTACAGAGGAATATCTTAAGTAAATTGTTGGTTTTTACTAGAAATAGGCATTGCTGTATTTTAAAGGTTACAAGAAAACAGGTATGAGTTATATTTGATAAATACTAGTTTTGAAGATCTGCGTTTTGCAACAGAGTTGCTCCTTTGCAAGACTTTCTTCTCCCAAACAACTAAGGTTCAGTTTTCAATCGGAAATAAGGGATTACTGCTCTACAGCCACAGTCTTAATATTGCACTTTATACTTTTCTTTTAAAGAGATACGCTTGAATTTTGATTTATGATCCTGCTAACCCATTGTAACAAAGATGCCCCAGTACAGTGATTCTGGAAGGCAGCAGCTTCACTATCAGAGCAATTGTGCAGTGAGAGATTCAGGTCTGTGGATCAGCCCTGTTCCGACCAGGTTCCCCTGGTCGACAGCACTTCCGACAGCACTTCCCCTGTGGAATATGCTTCATCATCCCCACCCAGTACCCCATCTCACCCCTGGGCATGCTTATTGTGGCTGAAGTTTGGTCCCCACTGGAGGATACAGACACAGCTGCCAGCGTCTGAAGTTCCAGGACCAGAGATGGCAGACATCACATTACTTCATAGGCTATGGGGGGACATGTAACATGTAACTGTGACATGTAACTGCATGTGACATGTAACTGCAAGAGAGATTGGGAGATGCAGTCTCTAGCGATGCAGTTAAGAGAGAAGCAGTCATCTGCTTCATGTTGAATTCATAACAGGAAATTCATCATTCAATGTGGTATACTTGCAACAATTTAAGAAGCAGCATAGGAAGTCCCTCCAAGTAGCGATTCAATCATCCAGTGTCCCTGTTGCCTACTAGAGAAGAGGTTAATTCCTCTAAACTTAAAGAATAGATCAAGCAATGATGTAAAATATATGTATAAATAAAAAAATTAAAAAGAATAGATCCAGGTCTATGTTAAAATAGTTCACCATTTTGTAGCACAATTTTGCACTTAATAGCATACTAAATAAATGATATCATTAAGAACTAAATGTCATAGCTGATAAATCTCAAGCCACACTCTGGCATCCTGCAGGTTGAAAGAGAAGCTTCTAGACATAGTACATTAGAACAATATGACTATATTAATATTTTA
This sequence comes from Uropsilus gracilis, assembly GCA_004024945.1. NCBI lineage: Eukaryota > Metazoa > Chordata > Mammalia > Eulipotyphla > Talpidae > Uropsilus > Uropsilus gracilis. Next base: position 37,541 of record PVHY01002029.1, read on the forward strand.
ATTATATTTATGCATAACATGACTTATTGAAAAAACATGTAAATTTGAAGAAAAATATTGGACTATCATTTCTACCAGCTGGCATAGCTGAGATAGGTGACAGGCTCACCAGTCCCCAGCACAGCTTCTACCCTCCAACCTCACTGCTCTGACTTAGTCCTCAAATACTTATGAGTTTTTAAGCTCTAGGTTATGTAAGAAATAATCTACCATGCAAACCTAGAATCCAATCTCAGTTTCAATGGCAAGAAATGCTTTTATGGAGAAGCAGGGAAGTTACTCCAACATGATTCACCTTCTAATAGGCTTATTGTCCACTGTGAATTTCTCCTTCACTGAATATTTCTAACTAATTTTTACTTTATTTTTGCTGTTGGAAAAATTCTGGGAGTTTTTGGCATTTTGAAAAATAAACTCACTTAAAAAAAAAAGACAAAAGAATTCATTTGAAGAAAGACTAGAAACTGGAAATCCAAACAAGTCAATATTAGAAAGGAGGGGAACAGACTAATCTGTGTGCCTATGTAATTTTTCTTTCCTGTGTGTTTTTTTTTTTCTAGCTCTTGTTTCGTGTAAGCAGTTTACTTAATTTTCCACTGAGTGAAAGCCCAGACTGGTTTACAACATAAATCAATCAGCTGCTCCAAAGGGTAGCATTCTAAGACCAACTTCTTTGAAAATATACCATATGCACTCATTCTCCAGAGCTTAGTTCAGATCCCACTGTTTAGAAATTATGTTAGACAAGGTATCAGATCTCTGCTCCCCTGCATGGTCAGAACCCATCCTTTGCCCTGATAAATGTGAGGTGGTGTCTGGTTTTGTTTGGGAAGAAAAATAAATAACAAAACACACAATGGGGAAATCCAACATGGTCAACATTAATGTGCTAAATTATCTCTAATATCTATCATCCTCCTAACTCCATGACTGCAAATGTGTTGCATAGCAGTAAAACTGTCTTTATCTACTGATGGAGCAGAGAGACAAACATTTGCATTTGACTTCTGCTGATAAAAACGCAACATTAAAATGCTATTTGGCAAGTACGCAAAAGCGCCAAAGAGGAAAGCCTGATTCTTTTTTAGATGTAGTCCTTTACAGAGTCTTCTTAAGAGTGCTCAGTAGGGTGTGACCATATTGCTCCCCGTGGTCATCATATGGTTTGCCCACGCAGACGCCGAATTGTTTGGTGGGTGTGAAATATTGTATGTTCCCCCAGAGTTATGGAGTCAGTGGAGCCAGGAGCTGTTGTTGAGACTGACAGTTACATTGTGTTACTGAATAGTGAAAAGGCAGAATCAAAAACACAAATGGACCCAGACAGAATGTCCTGACCTTTAAGAAAAAGACTGATTGGATATGGTGTAAGCTTGCCTTCATCTCCCTCCATAATCCATTACACCTTTCTCAGCCCACTTTCTCAGGGTTGGCGGCTCATAGATGAGCTTCTCTTAGATTCTTTATGTGAAATTATTTATGGGGGGGGTTGGGGGAAACCCAAGAGCACTGCAGCAAGTAAGTAACTACCTCTCTCCTGTATAATTTATTCTTGATAGGTATTTTGTATTAGCATGGTTCAAAGACAACATTAATCACTAATAGTGTTATTTTCAGTTATCTAAACATATTGATATTTACAGCTCTAGTTATATTAAAAATGAAGACAGGTGCCCAGATCTGGGAATGATATGTGATTAATGCTTCCAAACTAGTATCATTTAAATGTCTTTAAATTCATAAATTATGGTTTGTATCACTACTCATCGTATTACCAGTTTCTTCAAATGATCTACATAGAATGCACAGAAAGGTGAAAGCAGTTCATTTTCTTTCTATAAATTTTTCTATTGAAGAAGGTTCTTTAATAAACTTGATCAATTAGTTAATAAATGTGGGCATAATTATATTAAAATATATTTTAATATATTATATATTTTAATACATATGCTTCAAATTATATGAGGTTATTAATTATAATTATTTAAAAGGTTGATGCTGTTCACATGTGAATATATTTGTGATATGTCATTAAATCCAGTGTCATACACTGTCCAATACAAGAACCACATGATAAAAGTTGGGACAAGAATGTTAGAGAACAATTGAGATAATTACTCTAACAAAACATTATAGTTTAAACGTATTTATTTCTCCAACTAGATGTAGACAGTGAAGTGAAACTTGACCACCAGGGAAAGCTGAATTCCAATACTCAAACTAGTCTAGATGCATGCTTGTATCAATAAAAACTCCTCTTTATTTTCACTAAAAGATTGATACCTTCTTTGCATACATTTTATGATAATTTTCCCCTTAGAACAATGCTTATGACACACAGCAATTTTTTTAAGTCTTCTCTCTGTCTTTCTCTTCTTCTCTATTGCTTTTTGTTTTTTTCAATTTCTAGACTGCCCTGCTGCTAATAAAATCTCTGTAAGTTATTATTTAATTTCAAAGGCTTCTTACTGTGTGTACATTTAGAACTAGTAGATTTACAATAAATGGTTTAAAGTATTTTTATGATTACACTTACTGGCTATTTAATTTGTCTCATCAGATACAGGGACTTATTTTTAACTCTGAATTCCTAAAAGTCTGCGGATTGCACTGGTTATTTCTTACATCTCTGTTATACCAGAGGAAAGCATCTTCTAACTCAATTAGCATGCCAAAGAATGGGTTTGGTTTTGTGCTCCATTAAAGTCAACTAAATGGAAGCGCTGCGTGTCTTTATTTCAAATATAAAGCTGAACAATTAAATTCCATGTCTCTTTGCTCAGCTTTTGATTCCACACAAAGCTTTCCCACTTGCTGCCTTTGGGTGTAATGTTAACAAAGTCAGTTAACATCAAGCACTGCTGTAACAGGCATAGCAGAATTCCTTGTTTTTGCTCAATCAGTCTGTGTTCAAACTATCAGTTTGATTTATTTGTCCACATTGACCCTTATTCACCACTTAATTATCCTCGTATAATGTTTCAAGAGGCTCCTGACACAAGGAGAAAGACAATTGCCGATGTTCTGTGAAACAACTGTTGACCTGATGGGTCCAAACGAAGACCGTGGGTCGAAGGTTGTTTGCTTTTAGGAGAACCCACTTCTCATGCTTGAGAGCCAGGGCCAGAGCCACTCCCTGTGGGTGCTGAGGGCTGTGGGGTCAAGCTGTTAATCAGGTTCTCAGAGTGTGCGCTGACCATGGCTACGGGGGAGTCACTCCCACAGCCCCAGATACTTTTGGTGTAAGATTAGAGCTAGGAAACAAAATAAAATGCAGATTCACTGCACATCAATGTCAGCAATATCCTTATAACTACATGGTCACTGCTGTAACCAGAAGCAGTTTTTTCTCCCTTTATGTGTGAACGGGAGGGATTTAAGCTTCACAGACATGAAATGAGAAATAATATTATAAACATTGAACTGCTTCACATTGTGCCTGATCTCTAAGTCCCTGCTAAGAAGTCAGATGAGACACTGGAATGCAGACTCTAATCTAATCTTTCATACCTGGCCGGCAACACCAGAGATCGTGATGCATTTAATATGAAATGAAGAGCATTCATTCAGGTTTCTTGAAATCTGACAACAGTTCCACATTTGTGCCCACTGAAATCCAAATATTAAAAAAAAAAAAGATAGTTGAAAACACAGACAACAAATATCAAAATTTATAGAAAAATGACACATAAATATAAAAGAATAATTTTATATTTATGAAGTGGTTTTCTATAAAATTTTGAAATTCTTTTCTGGCATGTTGAGCCTGTATTTCATCGGGCCCCATCATAGTTACATAAATGGTCTTTACAACACCCTCCCCACCTCTTTTTGTCATTTTAATTTCCCACACATTTTCCTCTTTAGTTTCATATGTACTCCATCTTATTAGATTTTGGTTTCCACAGTTGCCAATGTAAGCTGACAGCACAGTCCTTTTTCTTGAATTAAAATTGTCCGTAAATACTCTTGAAACCTAATACCAGCAAATCACCCTGGGTTTCATGATCTGAAGTTTCCATTTGTTGAAGATGTTCATCCTTTTGTGCCTTGAATTTTCCTTCTCTGTAATGGGTATATGGTTACAGCTGCCACACAGAAACAGCATCACAAGAATTGAAGAAATTGTAGGCAACATTTTCAAAATGAAAAGTACCAAGTATTTCTAACAGTAGTATTTCTTAGTAGAACTGTTGACTGAGATGTTGTCGCTGATATTCTGGGAGCAGCTTTGAAAGTCTGTATGCAGATTTTCAAATTTACACACCAATATCCCTGCTGCCTCATTCCCTTAGCCTGAGGAGGGCTGAAAGGCGAGCAGAGAGAGTGTGGTGGCCAATGTCCTTCTACCTAATTCTGGGTAGGGGGGACTGGCTGGCCAGGAGGCCAACAGTGTGAGTTGGGCATCCCTCGTAGACTTGTTTGCAGGGGTTTCCTCTTCAGCCAGGACTTCCAGCCATGGAAGGATTGGGCCCCACGTTCCCAGGAGTCCTGCTTGTTCTCCCTTGAACATCTGACCATATGCATGGTGCAGGGGGAAGAGGGAGATAAAAGAGGGCATGTGAGCAGAAGCTCTGCCCTTCTAGCTTTAACGTCAGAGTATCTACTTTTCTCAGTTCTTTTCTGTGTAAGATATTTTTTCCAGGACAAAGGAGCTCATAGACTTGAGTTTTTCTTATAAAAACAAGAAAACAAACAAAAAATCTCTGACTATAGAAGCCTTCCAGTTCTGAGATGACACTATTTGGGAATTAAATCATTAGGGCTGGAGGAATACAGAGACATGGTAGAATGGGGACGTAAGGGGGACCCTCAAGGGAAGAAGTTGACTGTGCCTCGTCCTTGGGACCACTCCACCATTCTTCCAGTAGGTTCTGCCATTTACGGTTGGAGACAGCATTCCACCTCTTCCTCTGGTCAAAGACACATGAGACTGAGCTCTAAGGAATCCTGTACAGTAAGAATGCCCATGGGAAGGTGAAGATAAAGACAGCAAGGGACCCTCCCCCCAACATGGAACCACCTGCTCCAAGCGGCCACCATGACTGAAGCAAAAATTTCCCTGAGAAAAATGTAGCCACCTTAAATATATATACACATGTTGTGTGTATGTATGTGTGTATATATGCATATATGTGTATACATGTGTATACACACACACACATATATATATGCTTGATACTTTTCAATCTGGAAAGATAAATTGCATTCAACTCTCATGGTGACTTCTATCTGCTTCTTTCTAAAACCATTTGCCAAAAGTCCACTTCAGCTGTTCAAGGATTCTCTCACAAATCTAATTTTGCACCTGATTGCCTCATGCTGCTCATGATTACAAATAGAACAAAAATGTAAAAGTAGCTAAAGGCAGGAGTATTTACCACAGCAGTTTGGTTTATAACGGACAGAGGTCATTCTTTGTTAGTCCATATTTTGATCAAGTAAAACTTCAAAAAAAATAACACACAGGTCCTCCCTGAGACAGGTGAATAAATACGATTTCAAAATTGGCCTTGTTTGGGGAACCATGTGACGTATGCAAGGTACCTGGTAACTTAAGCTCAGGTGACTTCTCTATCTAACATAACTATGCCCTCTTTACAGAAGTTATTGTCTTGGAAGCGTGTAGTAAGAAAAAATGAATTCAGCATCTACCTCATATCTGTAAAAAGGGAAGAGATCTACAGATTAGTTTTCTTCCACGTCAGTCTCTTGTGCAATTCTTCAACAGCTATGGGGCAGGTGTGATCATCCCTTCAAGGCTTTGGAGGTACTAATCGGAAACAAGCAGACACCAGTTGGACTTCCCAGCCACCCTCTTTACATCATCCCTGTTGGTCCTTGTACCTCCCTGAGATCCATCATAATAAGATGAGATTTAGCTACAACACGTGTGGCTTTATGGAAAAGCATGATGCAGGGGGAGGTGAGGCATTTTTAAATGTGGAGATTTACACCCTAACTATATACCCTAGATCTGGTCTTAGATGTTGTGCAAAATGACAAAGTCCTGACTGGAGATACTAGAAGAAAAGCAAAGGGGTACATGGTTTACTGGTCTAAAACTCTGGTTCTGGTTCTGGTGGGGGTGGGCATAGACTTAATCACTCCAGAGGCATTGAGCAGGGTCTACAGACATCATTGGTTGTAACTAAAGAGGAAGCAACATTACTGGTATCTGGGAGTTAAGGCGAATAAGTTAAGTAGTGTAAAGTAGGTAGTAGTTAGTGGTAAAGGCTACTAAACATACTACATGTACGGTATTGACCCTACAACAAGAGATTATTTCATTCTCGGAAAATGAAGCAGATGAGACGCTCTAGTTTAAACTTAAAATTCAATTAATATCACTTTTCTTGGTTCTCAGTGACTTTTCCAGTAAATGGCAGTAGTGTCAGGTGGAGGTTTGCTTGGTATACTAATTCTGAATAGTGAGAAGATTAGAATGATAGGGTGAGAAAGTTGTTTAAAATGTAATGTTTCTAATGGTGGAAAGAATATAGTCTAAAAATAATCGGTATTCTAATTATTTATGAGTTTAATAACAAAGGGCACTATGAATTCTAAATTGTTGGACTAAAAAATAGTAACATTTTCTCATGCTATTTTTCTTCTCTCTTTTACAGTCTGAATTTATCACCCTAGATTATTTGGATTCTGGGAATTTGTAACAAATCAGCATCCAAAACAGATGACACATGACAAAGTAAAATGTAAGAAAGATTAAAGACATGAGTTTATAGTCATTCCAAAGCTATGTGTTGATTTAACGCCTATATTGTGTTCACACTAGTTCTTTCCCTATGAAACATAGGTACTGACTCCAAACAAAATTATACAAATGAAATTCTACAAAGAAAAAAGTGTAGGTTATAAAATGAGTATTAGGAGAATATTTGGAGATGAACTCGAAAGCACCACTAACTTATTGAAAACTATTTATGAAGGGAAAAAAATAGACACTTCATACACTTCTTACATACCCGAGTCTTTCTAATACAAAAAAGCATTGAGAATGAGTGTTCAGTTGAGTCTGTAACGTGACCCCAAAGTTCAGGATTGCATTGTTAGGTTTCATTCTATGATGGCACATGGCTTCTGTCTCCCAGAATCTAATAAGGGAAAAGAAGTTTATTTTCAATGTGACAATTTCTATAAGCAAAAAAAGAATATAAATTTCATCAAAACATATAAACATGTAATACTTTCTAGTTAGTGTAGAGAAATAAGAAAACATTGGGTTTTGTATATATAAAATTTATGACCAAAAGTCAGTATGTATCAAAGAGTTTAGTCAAGGCACACTAATAAAGCATCCACCTACTGGGTTATGTTAAACCAGGGCAAGATAAAAGTAAAGTGAGTTCATTTCTTCCCATCCCAACAAAAAGGTTGATAAAGAACATACTTGATATCAAACAGAGCTTCCTGCTGGCTTCAGTTACCTGGGAGTTTGGAGCCTGTGGCTTGAATAATGTCTCCCCTACAAAAGGAATGACAGCAGAAGTGTGGAGAGACTGATGGGGCTTCCTGCAGGCTCAGCTTTGAGAGTTCAAACTCATTCTTTATTCTCCAGGAGAAATGATAACAAATGTGTAAATAAACAGCCGCTGATCTTCTGATGTTTCTTTATTTGGTGCTGGGAATTACATATAACAATTCACCCAACGGAGGTGAGCTAACTTCATCAAACTACTTTCTAGAGCTATGCAAGTTTTCCAAAGAATTAGCAAAGAATCATTTTTCATCATTTTAGTTTTGTCTGAATATGAGATTCAGTAGAAAATGGGGTTGAATCAATGTTGATGAGCGACTGAATAAAAGATGCTTTGATAACCTGGAAACCATAATAAGATTCATGCACACACATAGTTCTCATTTTTATGACTATAGTTTTGTCTCAATTCTGGAAAACACGTTGCAAAAAAACCATCAAATCTTAATATAAGAAATTAAATTTGAACATGCAGTATTAATACTACACTCATACTTGTTGTTTTTCAAAAAGGGATGCCTAAGTCAATATCAAAGAGATATCTATATGATGTTCAGATACTTAAATATAAACTATCTAATTTTCAAACATAGCAATAAAAAGACATGCAACGCATTTGATAATTATGCGAGCTCTAATCATTCCACTTAAATGATATTTAATTATTTTGAAATTTAAAAAACTCTCAATATATTTCTGTGATTAAGAACCTCGTTTCAAGTGCTCAGAGGAAAATACTTTAACTTCCATAAATCAACGTGCAAGTTGCAAGAAGATGGAGACAAAGAAAATTCTAGCCTCACGCCAACTGACAAAGCTACTTGAAAGTTGTGCTTTACCACGAGAGGGCAGTATCCTCAAATCATTGTGCTTGGAGGTGAAGCGAACAGAAAGTGGAATGGAATCTGTGTGGAGATTAGTGGCAACTGTTTGTCCAACTTTGTTTTAAGAGCATTACATATATTACTTATTTAGTACTCATAACAACCCTATGATGTACACGTTGTTATTCCAGCCAGTCTTTCAGATGAGGAAACTGAAGCACAGGGAACTTCAATCACTTGCTGAAGCCAACTGGTAGAGCTGATTTTTAAATCAAAACATGTGGTTCCAGAGTCCAGGCGTCAGCACTAGAACTGAGTCTTCTCAAAACTCTTCCTACCATATCATCAGGCATCTCTGAAAAAAACAGAAGTCAGTTACTAATTTCTCCTCATCACAATTTCACTTTCCTTTTATTTTCCATAATTATTTAAACTTCTGAAAGATGCACATTCTTGTGTTTCCTTGACATTTACACTATTACAGGCATATCTAACATATTAAGACTTACCAGAGAGAATGATACCCATTTTAGGTTTTGATTTTTCAGAAAACAAAAAGCTAAATGTACACAAAACTGAAGACTTATGTCACAGCCAGCACTGGAGTTATAAATTGGTTGAACCAAAAGTCCACGCATGGGGAAAAAATGAAGACTATGTCCAAAAAATATGTTATTAAAACCTCATCATGATGTTGAAGAGAAATGATTAAAGAATTACTGATACCAAATTAGAATAAGAGGATAAATAGAATCAATTTATTCAAACATTGAATCTGAATAATAAATAATCTATTGAAAATGGAAAATTAAAATTACCATCCTTATAGAAGAGAGATGATGCAGTTAATATGCACTAGCTCTGAACTGCCAAGTAAACAATTTATTCACTCATTTACTGCACAATTATGGAGTGTAAGAGGCAGAATTAGTGAACTCTTTACAGTGTAGAGCCTTAAAATGGGTGTAAGGTTTTGCTAGAAGAAAGGAGGGAAGAAGGGAGGCTGAAGAAGTTTCTTAGGAAGGGTCTCAACAAAAGCAGAGTCAAGAGGGATGTGTTTGAAGACTAGCAATAGACCATAATTAGTTGAGGCTCACTTCTGTTGAGGGAGGAGAAGGAAGAGGCACATACAGAATTCGGGGGGTGATAAGTCACAAAGGACCTGAAATGAAACCCTTAGTGAGGGGAAAAAATGTGGGTTACTTACAAAAGCTGGATTGAAGTGTACATCTAATGTGCAAGAGAAAGGCCGCCTGTGGATGTGGTATTAATATTTGTATGAAGGATCAAATAATGAGTTCCATTAAGTTCACAGATGCTACCAGATCAGGAAAGCAGATTAACATTTTAAATGCCTTAATGAGTTGGAAAAGCAACAACAATTAAAGAGAAGACAAATAAGAAAGAAAATAAGTAAGGACAAAGTAAGGGCACTTAAAGAATAGTTAACATAAAGAAGTACTCTCTCCAGAACATTCATGAAGTAAGATTGAAATTGCTTCAAGATTTAAATAATGATCATTTGCCAGATAACAGCCATCAGTCTCAGACCAGCAGAATGATCAAAAGGACCCAATTACCTAAATCAAAGTTTTTTGAAGTATTTTGAATGTCTGCTATCATCAAGGCAATGTGCTGGGTGATGAGTTGCTAAAGATTAAAAAAATGTTTCTTCCCATCAAGAAGTTCACAGGTGTACATGATTAGGGGCGAGAGCAACTATAAAGTAAATTGAGACTTTTTTAATGAACTGTCTGAAATAGTTCTATAATATTGGAGAAATCAGAAACGAATCATTCAGAAGTATGTTAAGATGACTGTTACCTAGATCTCAAAGTTCAGGACACTCTACCTTCCCTCTCCTATTCCAGAACATTCTGTTCCTCTCCCAAAGACTCGCTTCTCTGAGGTCACTAGTTCTTCCCTCATCCCAGGTGTTAATAATCCTGAGGCTACTGATTATTCTATGATCCTGTTAGTAAGGTGGATAGTACAAAAGCTAAATTGATGAGCAACATAACAGGTAGGTTTCCTGGGGTGGTAGAATCTTTGCTCATAGCTGTTTATTCCATCCTTACTGTTGCCATATTCACCTGCAGGCATAATATATTTTCCTACCTCAACAATTTTGAGCCTGATCATAATTTAACTTAGTGAACTTAATATATGAGGTCCCCAAGAAGAAGTTTGTGTGACCTGGCTATCTCCTCTTGAGCTGCTATCCTTTGCTGTGAGATCAGTTAGCCCAGAAAGGCATCATGCACCCTCAGCTGGCATCCCAAACTGAGAAGACATATGGAACCCAGTCAAGCGCAGCTAAACCCAAGGTCAACCTGCCATCCTCATAGAATGTGGGTAAGAGTTAAATATTTGCTTTATTAAACAATTAAGATTTAGGATTACTTGTTGCACTAATTGTTGATAACCAGGCAACATGTTGTGATGATACAGATAAGGAATTATTGTGGCATAAATTGGAGTAGTGACTTTGACATTGAGAGAGTCAAAGGCTATTTAGGAAGTAAAACTAAAAAGATATAATTAACTGGAGGTGAAAGTTGTTGTTGTTGTTGTTGTTTTTAAAGAAGAGTGAATCATGATTTCTGACCAGCCATTAGGGAAAGGAAGTAAAAGTTTAAGCACAAAACTTGGTGTTGGGACCTTCAGTGAATGCAAAGAAAATAAGAGAGAATTCATTAATACTGAGAAATAGTTTCATACATGTGTGAATGTAATTATTATCATGACTATCATTCATCTCTATTAAGCATCTAACAAGTGGAAATAAGCTTAATTTGCATGAAAAGAGATTATTACACTCAAGAATGACACTTCTGACTAGAAAGGTTGTTAGATATTAGAATGCATTATCCATGGTATTCAAGGAATTTTCTTTTACAGGATATATTTAGTTCCAGATTAGACATGGAATTTTCTAATTAATTATGAAGGAAGATCTTTTCTAGCAGTGTGATTTGCACTACTCTTTCCTAGTCTTCAGTGACTTTGGTTGAATTCATTTTATCTCTCTGGACATTCCTTTCCCTATCGGTAAAACCAAGAAATAGAAGCAGATGATTTTCAAAGTACTTCAAAGCTTTGAAATTTAAAAACAAACAAACAAAAAAAAAACAGTGATGACACTTGATAATACAGGCTACACTTATAGCCTGGTCTCTAAAGGGAGCTGAAGGAGCTATGGGGAAAGATGATGCCTTCACAGACCATCATATTATAGATTGACACATATATAGAGACAGGACATACTCTTTCAAACCTCAGATATACTCATTTCCTATAAGAAAATTAAACTAATCAAATTTTTCTCCTTATATAAATAAAATATGCAAAAAAAGGTTAAGAAAGGCAATTTTTTCCCCTATAAATTCCAGTTAACCCTTGCTCTATATGCCAGCAGAGTCCAACTTTATAGTTTGACTCATAAAGCTACACTTTGCCTCTGGGGAAATATTTGGGTAAAAAATATCTATCTATGACCTTAGACCTAACCCAGCATAAAACATAATATATAAGACTCACCATTGCTGTTTTTAATAATTGAATTGCTTTTACAGCAATTTAAATCCTAAAAATTGCAATCTTTACTCAGTTAACATTATCAAATGAAATTTTGTTTATAAAAGGCAAAAGGTAAATATATCCCCTGTTAAAGGGCCATTAGCCCTTTGTGAACCGTTATGAAAATGAATAACTCTGAGTTTAAACAACTAACAAATTACCACTGCCAGCAGCATTTATTGAGTACAGAGTCCTGCAAAATCAGACACTGTATAATGCAGAAGCCAGAAAATCTATGTTGGAAAATAGACTACCACATGACACCCGAGAGGAAGTCAGATTGCAAAATGTGTAAAAACAACAAAATAAGGTTTTTGATCACAGGGTTCCTCAAATCCTAAAAACAAGAACATGCTGACTCTGACTTTACCAGAGAGAAAACAATAGGTAATGAAAAATACAGGGCAATAGAACAAAATGAAACGCTCCCCCACAAACTGAAGTCGGACTCAAAATTACTTGCACTGTTACACCAATACTCCTTTAGGTTCTCACAGTAACCTGTAGCTAATGGACTTTCACAGAGGATTTCTGCTGGACTCTGAGTTAATAGCAAACCATATTTTTAAACTAAAAGATGTCCTATGTGTAGTCTTGTACATTGGTACTCAGTAAAACGTGTTGACTAGTAGACTATTCATGTTAAAAGGCCTCAACCTTGTACAGGAAAACCCTGTCAAGGTTTTGTTAGTCATGACCATTTGCCACAGGATCCATATGGGTAAGTATTTATAAGCAAGTAAGCAGTCTTTTGGTGGGAGGGGGGAAATCAAGTGTTCAACTCATATTCTCATACTTTACATTTCCTACTGGCATAAGTTTATCCACCAATAATACAAAAATAAAACATTACCAAGCAAAGTTCATATACATGAGTGTGTGTATGTGCAGGCATTGTTCTAAGTACAATTCTTAATGTGTTGTGTATTCAGTTAATTCTCACAAAAATCCTAGGAGGTACCATTATTCCCATCTTATAGATGAGGAAACTGAGGAATAGTTTTGGTGACTTGCTAAAGAGCTTTTAAACAGTAGAGAGTCAGAATTCAAACACAAACGATTTATCTCCATTATCTGTGCTTTTCTCCAAAATGTGTTGCAGCACCTTCAATATGCTAACTAATGTTTATTTCACTTCCAGTCTCTTAAGAGTGGAATTTCTTCCAAGGGAAAGTGTAGCAACTCAAGCTAAGTCTCATAAATTCCAGTGTTGCCTGTTCAGTTGGTATATTTTAAATGACTATAAACTTAAAGGAAAATCTGCTTTTAACAATTTCCAGCTCAGGCTCATTCCAATCAATCCTTTTACTTTCAAACATGGTGCATTTATGTACCAAAATGGTACATTTAAGTAAATCTTAACAACCACCTTATTTGATTTCTTAAACTTTGAATGGAAATGGATGAAAAATCAAGTTCAAAAGGAATCTGGACATAGGCTATAACTCTATGTGTCCCTATGTTTTTCAACTTTGATATACTATAATAAAACTAGTCTCCTGAATATTATTTCCATGGACTATGATTTTCTCAGTACCCTGCAACTTGGTCAACTTATGACCTGTATCTATCAGGCAATGGAGATGTCAACTCCACTCTACCCCAGTGATGCTTAACTCCAAAGAGAGTTGGCTAATGATGCCCTTCTGATGATCATGGCATAGTTTGAGGCCCTGGCCCCAACATCCTACCAGTCAAGATCTGTGATGGATCTGAAATTTTTAAGCCTATATGCAAGCTAGCAATTTAGTCTATTACAATTACATGTATGATGGCAAAAGGCATGAGACCCTGGCTTAGAAACAAAGAACTCTTTTACTTGCAGCATAATAGGCAGCTAAATTTTTATGCTCAGGTTCAAGTATGATGACCAGGTGAAAGTACGATAAAATCTGCTGAAGCACAGTAACCTAAGACGACCTAGGGGTCTAGATAAGCAACCCATGACTGACTCGGTTTACTGATATGCAGTCCAGTTTCTCTTTGAAGCTTCCTCATTCTATCTTCTGTCACATCAGGTCATGTGCTGCCACCAATGGTAACTCACTAGGAATACCAGTACATGTAAAATGTATCTAAGCCCTTAACTCCTTAACTCCCTGTTGGGAGTCTCCAAACTTGGGGTATCAATCTGCTGAGTCAGTACCGGTACCGGTACCAGTACTAATAAATCTGCCTCTTACTAGCCCTGGTGTCCTTGTTCCCTGATTGCCTGGGTGGGAAACAATCCTCCTTCCCTGATTGCTAGTCGCCATCATTGGAGCAATGGCTGGGTATGATTTCCATTCCTGGATTGCCACAGCCGGGTATGGTTCTAGTTCCCTGATTGCCACAGCCTGTTTCCCCCAATTACCTGTTTTCAAGATCAATCTCCTAGTTCCCTAAATCTCGCTGGTGTGACAAAGGGGGCATGGGTGCATGCTGAATATGTAATGCGCTTGCATCACAGCTAAGGAATCCCAAGCTTAGGAAACTCACTTTTTTAAGACAATTTTTATTTTTTAATTTTATTGCACATGTATATGTGATATATATGTTTATGTATACATATCTCTTTCACAGCGTCATCTACCCCAGGGTTCTCCCACCACCTTATCACCCGTGAATCATCTTAATCTCTTGTGCCCTCCCCCTCCCCCTGATTTATTCCTCCTCCCTCTCTTTTGATCTTTGCTTCAGTTCTGTTGGTGCTTTAAAATTTTTCTTGTTTGTTTTCCTTATATTCCTCATATAAATGAGGCCATCCAGCATTTCTCTTTTTCTTTCTGGCTTATTTCTGCTAATATGATTCCTTCTAGCCCCATCCATGTTGCTGCAAATGATATGTTTGTCTTCTTTGATTGATGCATAATATTCCATTGTATAAATATACCACATTTTTTTCAGCCATTCATCAGTTTTGGGGGCATTTGGGTTGTTTCCATATCTTGACAATTGTAAACAGTCCTACAATAAACATGCACGAACAGGTGTCCTTATGGATTAATGTTTTTGTTTTCTTTGGGCAGATTCCTAGTAATGGAATCACTGAGTCAAATGGTACTAGTTCCATTTTCAGTAGTTTGAGGGTCTTCCATACAGTCTTCCATAGTGGCTGAACCAGTTTGCACTCCTACCAACAGTGTAAAACTGTTCCTTTCTCTCCATATTCACACCAGCACTTGTTGTTGCCTTTTTTTTTTTTTTTAATATAGGCCATTCTTACTGGTGTAAGATGGTATCTCAATGTTGTTTTGATTTGCATTTCCCTGATTATTAGTAATGTTGAGCATTTTTTTCATATGCCTGTTGACTGTTTGTATTTCCTCCTTGGGAATACAAGGAGGAATACAAAATAAAAAATCCTCTTTTTAGTTCTCCCCATTTTTGAGTGGGTTTTTAGTCTTGTTTTTCTTAAGTTTTGTGAGGTCTTTGTGAATCTTTGGTATCAGACCCTTGTCACTTGTTAGGAAACTCACTTTTTCAGTGGCTATAAACAAACCTAACCAATCTTTGCCCCAGAAAGATATTTTCACTGTGCAGCAAACACATCTGTCATTTGCTCTGGAGAGAGACATTATTCCCATTTTTCATGGTTGATCACTGTACAGTTTGATTTAATCACTTTCCATAGGGCTTGTGTAGGGCCATGGAGAAGAATAGAAGTTGGGGGGGGGGGGGCTGAAGGAGGTCAGAGGGATCACCAGAAAGGATCGTAAAGTCTTAAGTCATACCCTGTAGAAACTCAGGTTTCAACCTAATCAACATCAGTGTTCCCACTTGACTGTTTGAGCTGTAGCTTTGTAGGAAAGTGTGTGACATTTGTTTGTAAATAGGAAAAGTTATCTGCATGTAGAAGAGTAGATTAAAGTCTGAATGTTCCTGTTGGTTAGCGTCTGCAGTGTTACCCATCATGTTCCAGCTTGGAAACTAGAGTTAGGGATGACACACTCCGGCTTCCTTATCAGGCCGCCTGTGGATCAAGGACAAAGGAAATGGCAGGCTTCCACCAAGCACACACATTTGCAAACTGTCGCCAGTCAGTTCCCAAGGCCAGTGACTCTGGCTATTGACAAAGGAGACTGAACTATGAATTTTTACTCTCCCTGCCTAGCTGGCCCAGTTCCTCAGGAAACCTTATAGAATTTCATCCTAAAGAGCCACAGGCTCAGTTAGGGGCATGGACAAGAGCGACTACCCTTTTTATGATAAAAGAAACACTTTTATCAGGCATTTCTCCCCATGTCTTCAGAAAGCAAGGAAAACTTTCACAAGTTGGACCTTAAAAAATGTACTTGCTTTTGGTGAACATGGATGGCTACATCAAAATTAGAAGTTCATGGGTAAGGATTGTGAATAAATTCTGAATCTATTCAGAATAAGATATAATTTTATTGAAGACTGAATTTGTATTTAATCCCATCACTCTGCACTTTTGAGCAAGACCCACTGAAATCTGTGCAGATAAATTATTCTACATTCACATAAATGGTAAAACATGCACACTGACTACACCTTATAAACTAAAACTTCTCTGTACTGTGCTGATTTTTATTTCCATCTTAGAAAATGACAGAAGCTATTTGTTTATTCTCCTCCTTCAAAACCCTAAGTGAATATAATAAGACCTAGTATTTATAGTGTTTCCTAGACTGAAGATTATGTACTTGTGAAAAACAAGACAAAGACCCCAAATGAAGTTGCTTATATTAAACACCACATCACCAAATCAAAACTTAGTTCTAACTCTGCCAAAAAATAAAATTTTAAACCAGTCAATCAGGAATCCCCTGGTCAACAAGAGTTAGGTAATCTGCCTGATAGATGCTAGAAGTCCCTTAAAGGAAACCAAACTTGCAAAATCCTATGGGTTTTTTTTTTTCCTTGCTTTGTTTTTAGCTGATGGAACTTCCTCCTTCTGGCTCCCTTCTGTCTATAACAGTCTTTCATTTTGCACAGCTACTTGGATTCAATTCTATCTGCTAGGTCACATGCCACTTCAATCCTGAATCATTGAAAAAGGCCAGTAAGATTTTGAAAGCTTGATTCCGTTGAATTTTGTTTTCTGACACTACCTAACAAGTTTGAATTAATTTAATCCTCACCACACTGCTTTCAATCAGACTCCTAGTTTACTGAATTTTCAAATGATAAAATTCAAGATCACAAACTTAGAAATTGTAGAAATCATTTAATCTATTCCTTACATATTAGAAATACAAACTCATTAGATATTTATCCGGTTTCAATTGTTTTGAGAAATTATTATCTGCACATTAAAAATGAATTTTAAATAGATATAAGTTTAAATCTCTTGGAATTCTTTCTCGTCTCTTAGCCCCTACTTTCCTCAAGTTCCACCTCAAATCCTATCCATGCAATAACCAATTAGTCAAAAGGTAAAGTTGTTCTTTATATGTGAAATTCTATTAGCATTACTCCCCTCTAATATAGAACATAAGACTAATTCATAGGATTTCTATATTGTGGGGTCAATTTTTTCTCCTGAAGACAGTATAAAACTCCTTAAAGACAGTAATCTGGTGATATTCCACCTGCTTTTTGGATGTCTGTTATTGTGACTAATGGGACAAATAACTGGAGAGGAATTTAAAATTGTAGCCTCACATAAAAAGGCTCATGGAGTGAATTAAAATATGGAGAATCATATGCAATATCAAGCTCCTAGAACAGTTGCAATCCTTCAAAGATAAATATCTTGCTGCTTTCTACAGATGCATGGAGGTGGTTTCCTATGACAGTCATGGGAGCACTGCTGGGAAAGAAATGGAAGACACAAAATGATTTAAAGTGCATGAAAGGGTCTGATGATAAGTAGACTGTTTTCTAATATTTTCATATTCATTTGAAGCTACCAAAGGAATAACTAGTTTGTAGAAAATATTTTCAGCAGAACTAGAAAACCTAGATAACTTGTCACATCTTAGCTTCTCTGAGTACTCACTGGAAGGTCAAAAGCTTTTACGTTTGGAAATGGGAAACTATGTGGTGTATATTGTTATATTATTAAACACATATACAAAGTTTAAAAAAAAAATAAAATAAAATAAAATTGTAGCCTCACAGAATTAAAAAGGGCCTAAATTCTACATTCAGTCCACACAATTTACTTATCTTCCCCTCTTCATAAAGGATTCTGAACACTGGATCAAGTCAGGAATTCTTTAGGGAAGAGATTCAGGGACCTTCCTGACTAATATGGACCTGTATTTCTGGGTTACCACTAGTTTTGAAGAGAAGACCCTTTCTTTACTCATTTTTGTCTTCTTTCCCTTCACTTTTAACCAATCACCCTCTTCCCATCATTCCATTAAAAAGGCCTGTGAAAGTGGTTTGTAATGACCTAAGTTAGTGGAGAATTTCTACCAATACTAAGACATGAGTTCCAGTGCTGCAAAGATAAATGGTGGATCCAATACCAAAAGTACATTCTGGCATGCCTGCCTGGAGCCCCTGTCTTTCTTTACTCAGCAAAGAAGACTGTGCATGATGCCTGTGATAAGACCAATTTCCTACCTTTGCCACAGAAACAAAAGGAAGGTATTTCCTCACAGAGAAGCAGGAACTCTCCATAATGGGGGCCCCTTCGATCTGTCCTATAACTGTAGTCTCAGTATGGAATAAATTCAGGAAAACCCAGCCTGGCCTTTTCTCATCAATCTGTTCTACCACCTAAGATGCCAATAAGTCTCTATGACTGATAAGGAAGATAAATTATTTACTGGGTAGAATTAATAAATTCTACCATATTGTTATGCTATTTGGTGCCCTGCCAATGTCAATTCCATCTGTAATATAATCCCTTCCAAGACTCAGTCTATGTGTTTTATCTCATCTTCTTTCTGCAATTTGTGGTTAGGAATTAAGGAAGTTGAGAACCCAAAAGGCATAATATTGCAGAAGACAGCAATGCAATCCAACATATTTATTGTGCAAGGTGCCTACATTAACTGTTTGGACAGGAAAATGAGTAAGATTCCAATTCTACACTCAAAGAACTAACAGTATGTTGTAGGAGATGTGGGTGTGTACGTACACATGCAACACACATACACACACATCTTATTCCCTGTCAGAGCATGCCAAATGATTTAATAGAGGGCTAAAGAAAGTGTTGAGAAGAAAACAGGAAAAATTCTTTCTCACTATGATTAGGAACTTCCTCATTAAGTTGATATCTCAGATATAATCTAAGACAAATCAAATTTCAATGGGCAGAGATGATGTGGGTACACAGAAAATTAACAACTGGTGGATTTGATTTCAGATTAAAAATTTACTTTGTATTTTCATACCATCATTTTGGTATTTATAACAAAATGTTAATTTGGGATTTCAATGTACATTCTTGTATATAGTTGTATATACAAGGAATAACAAGCATTCCATTATAAATAGGAATTTTTGAGATTTATGTGTTTAATCTGTTAATAATAATCAAAGGTTTTAATTCAGATCAAGGAAACATGTACAAAAAACAAAAATTACCCTTATTCTTGCTTCCAGTGAGCTACAAAACCTTATACAGTTTAGGCTAGAGAAGACCTTATTGGTTATGTAAACTAGACTGCTACTTTACACATTAGGAAATGGTTAGTTAGCAACAGAATTTGTTACTGAGCAACCGGTTCACTGCCTGATGCACCCAGAATGTGATGCCATGACAGGAGGTTTTGAGAAAAGGAAAAGGCTTTAATGCCAACCAACTGCCAAAGAGACAGGAGAAAACCTCAAATCTACCTCTCCAGATAAGAAACAGAGGTGATATAGGTTTAGGGGATCAGTTGATTTCAAGTTCATTAGCTAAGGAGTAGGCTCAAGGAAAAGTAGATTTGATTGACGTTTATTGGCTATAGGGTAGTTCATACATGGAGAAATGCAAAGGGGCTTTTTTCCAGATAATTAGAGTTTTGGTTTTTTGTTGGTGAGCCCTTTGTTCCTAGGTAGCTCCCCCTCCCCTCTTCTCCACATTTGTGTCTCCAGGTTCCAGGGAGGCTGGGGCTCAAGGTCTTTTGTTCCTTAGCACAGGTAGGTTGTTATTATCTGATAAGCCTCCAGGGGGCTGCTGTGTCTGAAAAAGCCAGTGGAAGAAAACAATTTAGACAGTTTTTGTTGTTGTTGTTTGTTTTGTGTGTGTATGTGCTTTAGAGTTTGAGAACCTTGGTCTACTTAGCCTTGGAGACAAATTTACACTAGAAGCAAGTCTTCTAATACTGATTCTCTGATATATTTCATTAGAACTACATAGGGGCTATACTACTATGAGAATAATCTCATCTATATCCTGTTTTTGTTTTGTCATGAGTTGTTAGCATTTGTAGATTCTGTGGAATACCTTTTCACTTTGCTTACAATATCACTGATAACTAGAAAAATCTTTTAGGTGGTTGAATCTATCAATCTTTCCATTGTTTCTATTGTTTGTGTAGCTTAAAAAACTTTTCTTACTTAGATACTATACAGATTTCTAAATGTTTAAATTTTGCTTGTCATAGCCAATCTTCAATTCACTTGAATTATTTTGTATCAAAGCAGGAACCCAACTTTATACCTTGTTCCAAAAAGGATAACCAATTTCCTTATTTCAAATGACTATAAAATCCACCTGTCCCTCTGTTAACTTGCAATATCACTTCTATCATATATCAAATTTCCATTTATATCTTATTCTCTCTCTACTTCTTGTTTTAATTATTTATTCCTATATCAGTTATGTGGGTCCATTATTACAGCCTTTAATAAGTTTCAATATCTGGCAAGGAAATTTCCAGCACTGTACTTTTACCTTTACAGTAGTCTTGGTTATAGCTGGATCATTACTCATTCATATACACATTCTTTTATCAACTCATAGAAAGCCTCACGAACTTAGATTTACATTAAATTTGAAAATCATCATCAGAGAAGTTATCAGTTAAGTTACAGTGACAACCCATCAAATACAGCATAAATCCCTCCTCATCATCACTAATTTCAATGACGTTTATACTTTTTCCATAAAAACCTTTCATATAGTTTACGAAAAGCACCCAGTAGAATTCATTGCTGTTTGAACGGGATAGTTCTCTTACTACATTTCATCTGGTATCTTTTATTGTCAGGAAAGTTTGTGTTGGTTTTTTTTAATGAATTGATCTAAAATCTAGGAACCTTACTAAACACTTTAAATATATTTATAGTTTTTATGTAGATTATTGAGTTTACTATTTAGGTAATTATATATTTTAAATAGAGAAATAATTTCATTTTCCTTCCTGTTTTTTAAACCCCTTACTCTTATTTTCTTGTCTTACAGCATTTCCAGGAATAAATGTGATGATACTGGTCATCGTTCTTTTATTCCTAGACTTAAACATAATCATTTATTTGATCTTCATCACCAATCCTTCATCTTAGAGGCTACAAAAAATTCTGAATCATTTTTCTATGAACTCTTCGGATCAATGGTATCTCCAAAGTTCTTAAGTATTAGTTGTAAATTAATGTGCACAAAACAGCTGATAGCAAATAGTAAGATTCTAGTTTCAAATATATCAACTAATTGGTACTATTAGCTACCAGCCTGGATCTTCTTTTAATAATTCAGTTACATTTGATAAAAAAAAAAAATGTACTCCAATACTGGCAAGAGAAACATTGGAGTCATCTTCAATGATGACAATCTTTTTTTTTTTTTTTGGACGCAGAATTAGCGTTAAGAAATAGCTGCTTTGGGGATGGGCAGGTGGTACCCAGCCACAGAACCACGTTCTCCAGGTAGCCCGACGCCCGGAAAACAAGGGCCTCCCTCTGGAGGCGCCCCACACTCAGCGCATGCGCGGTGGCAGGTCCACCCCCACGCACGCCCACGCGTTGCGTCACTAGCGTCATAACTTCCAGCCGCCGGCTGCTGCCGCCATTTTGCTCGTGGAAAGCTCAGCAGCCTGGTGGCCTCCCGCTGGAGAAGGAGTCGCGAGTCGAGCTGTCGAGCTGTGCTACCATGTCGTCGCTGCTGCGGGTGGCGGTCGTGTGCTCGAGTAACCAGAACCGGAGCATGGAGGCGCACAGCATCCTCAGCAAACGTGGCTTCAACGTCCGCTCCTTTGGAACCGGGACGCATGTGAAGCTTCCAGGACCAGCTCCGGACAAGCCCAACGTGTACGATTTCAAAATCACGTACGATCAGATGTACAACGATCTCCTGAGGAAGGACAAAGAACTCTACACGCAGAATGGCATCTTACATATGCTGGACAGAAATAAGAGAATCAAACCCCGGCCAGAAAGGTTCCAGAACTGCAAGGATCAGTTCGATCTGATCCTCACCTGTGAGGAGAGAGTGTACGACCAGGTGGTGGAAGATCTCAACGCCAGAGAGCAGGAGACCTGCCAGCCGGTGCATGTCATCAACGTGGACATCCAGGACAACCACGAGGAGGCCACCCTGGGGGCCTTCCTCCTCTGCGAGCTGTGCCAGTGTATCCAGCACATGGAGGACATGGAGAACGAGATCGACGAGCTGCTGCAGGAGTTCGAGGAGAAGAGCGGCCGCCCCTTCCTGCACACGGTCTGCTTCTACTGAACTGCCTGCCCGAGGCCATCTTTCCGCACTTCCTTCTGTTAGTACCTTCGCCTTCGGGAGAACTTGTTTCTGCTTCTTGATCTTCTGTCTGTAGAGGCTTTTAACACCCAAATAAACTGTATATATGAAATGAGAAGGTAGACGTGCATGCCAGCTGACAATCAGGTTTTCTATCCCACTTTTATTTATGAGTAAGAGATTGTTTCGTTCAATAAAGTCTGTTTGTATCACATCTGTTTCCTACATGCTTGCTGTAGACTGAGATTCCTAACCATGGTTTCCTCCTGTGAATATTAGCTGAGAAACACTTGATTACAAAGTTGGTGGTGCTGGAGGGAGCTAATACGAGTAATCTGAATTAATGGTTGATTACACTTGGAACCAGTGAAGAAGAAATGAACTAAAGATAAAATAGAACTCCAGCTGGACTTGAAGTATATTTTCTGGCATATAAAGACTACACACACATGCACACACATACGCGAATGATTATTATTCTTAAGAGAGGATTAGCCTATGCTCTATCTGAAGTTATAGCTCATATTTTGATTTGCAATGAGTTATAGTTAAAAATTAAGCCAGCACACAATATGTACTTGACCCAAGAGAAGGAAATTTGAAACAGTAACTTGCTTTAAACAAGTTGTCTCTTCCCCATTTCAAGAACACAAAGCAAAACTGCCATTGTTCTGAAATTGCTAGGTTTTGTAATGTTCCAGATGGAATAGTGTTGTAAGATACACCGAATAGAGAGAAAAAGCAAGCATATTCACATGTGGGGATGCACAGGGATTTTATGGGAGGTGGTGTTTACCAGGGGCCGGTATTTATAGCTTAGCAGAATTTATAGCTTTTAAATGTAATGTTATCATACAAAGTTTATTTTCTTCCCGAATGATGAACTCATGAATAAACCTAAAAAGAATGGTAGGCTGCAGAGAGATGGGAAGAAGAGGCTGAGAATGTATCGGTTTGTTCCTGCTTTCTCCCACAACTGTCACTGCAGCCATGGGATCAGTTCAGCGCTCAGCATGAGGACTCTGGTTGCAACTATGTGTGACATGTCGCTGAACAATTCCCATCCGAGGCAACAGAGCAGGAATGCTGCTCAGCCCACCGTGCAACAAAAATGTATGAAATCGCATTAGCAGAAAAACAAGATTTCTGGGTCTTATCACAGAAAGGCTTTTTTCCCTCTCCTTGATGTGTTCACCTCTAGTTGAACAACTGTTGCCCTCTTTATTTCTACCTGAAAATGACTTTTACAACTCACAATGAAGGGCAAGGTCCCTGTAATCCCTTCTTCATAGAATGTCATTTTACTGCAGTTCATTAACAGGATATCCAAGGCTTTTTTTTTTTTTAAGTGCAATTAATTTGCATGTCCTGAACACGCATTTGAAATGTAGACAAGAAGAACTTCATTTAGCAACTTTTTAAAACACGTTCTGGAAGATTGGAGGCCTCAATCATGGGAAAGCAAACAATATAAGAAGATGCGATTTGCCTGTGAGAGGGAAATCACAGGAGCCAAAATAGCTAAATCCCACTAGGCATTCTCTGTAATAACATTGTTTTCAAGGGAGAAAAAGATATACAGTGTTATGACTGGTCCATCTTTAGTAAAAACAAAAATGGTATAAAAATTCTGGAAGAATTCAAGTTTAGTTTTTGTCAGGTATCAGTGGGTTTCACAGGCACCCACAGTGGTGGGTAATATTCTGAGTGTTCACAGTGAACTCCGGGAATATCTGAGGCTTAAGTGTTGATTTGTTTAAAATTCATGGCTGAGTTTATAAGGAAACATCAATTCTATTGACAGGCTGTTAGATTTGGAAGACTAAAGACAGAAAAATTAATAATTCCCACCCTCTTTAACTATTGTTTATCCAGGAAGTTAGCAAGTGCTGCAAAGTGGGAATACAGCAAAGTTTTCCATATAAGAGGTATTTGAGTTTTGTATATCCTGCTTTGAATTGCTAACCTCCGAAGACCAGAAACATCAGATCCGCCTTCCAGGTGGAATTGGCTTTATTTCTTCTACCCTCCCCCTCAAAAAATATTCTTTAACATCTTTTGAATTGATTCTTGATTATAAGCACACTAAACAAGCAAGTTAGCCCTGAGAGCCGCCTGGCATTATCATTCCTTTTCACCTTACCTTTTCTTTGCAGTAACCCTCAAGGACCCAACAAATCCTTCAATCCAGGCATAATTTCAGGGCTCCAAGATTTTTTACAGAATAGGTTGACAAGCTGGATTTGTGACAGCTTATCATACACATATATGTTCCATTTATATGTATATACTTAAGTTCACATCAGTCTCTCAGCTAATATAGAACACAGGTCTCTGATCTGAGGTAAGTGTTTTCAACACTACTCAGCATCTGATATTTTGTTTACCACCATGTAAGATGAATAGAAAGAGATAGACAAAATAAACTTTTTAAAGAATAATTTCCAGACTTTTGAGTTAAATTAGGTTGAGTGTATGTTGATTTAAAATTATTTTACTTGTGTTCTTTATTGTAACTCATTATGAATATAGTTAGCTTTAAGAACTTTTCATAGTAGTTTGAAATCTCTTGAAAATAAATCTTAAATATGGAGGCATGCATTTAAACCCATGAAGTAAATCTCAATTTCATGGTATGGATTTAATATCTGTGGTATGAATTTAAATGTAAATAGATGAGTTTTATATTTGTTCTCACTGATTAAATGTCTTTTAAAAATATCTCCATTAGGGTATTTATTTGCTTTAGCTATTTATATTTTAATTATTTAAAGTATATTTTAATATATTTAAAATAACTTAACTATTTACATTTTATCTTACTAAATCTCAACACATTACTAATCTCAAGTACATTATTTGTATATATAACATGTTATATATAAAATATATATTAATATGTAGACACTATGAAAATGAAAATCTCTTGCAACTACCAATTATATGCTAATAATAATTGCTAAAACTCTTTAGTGTGAAATGTAACACCACTGTGGTTTTAGCACTGAAACTTAAAGTGTTGTGAAGTAGGTTCAACCTGAGCTCAAACTAAATAGCTCTTTGTCTTTGTTTTCTTGAGAAGTCAAATACACTATATTTTTGCTTAGCTTTATTTTAGTCCTATTATATTAGATTAACAGAGATCTCTGTCTAAATCTTTTGACCCAGTGGTCAAAAGATTGAAAGTATCTCTCAGATACTTTTTGGATATGTAAAAATGTATATATTTTTATACAGAAAGTATACAAATATAGAAATTTTTTATTTTAAATAATACATTTTACTGACTGATATGAAAAACATTAGGGTAATATGTGAAACTATTTTTACTGTTTAAGTATTAGCAGAAAAATAGAATATAGTTTCATCATTTTTACATTGTTGCAAATAGCTTAATTCTGAAATTAACCATTTAAATTGATTCAAAATTATTCATATATAAATGGATCTAGATTTATTTTTATTGTATCATTTTGTTAGAGAACTTTAGCTTGCATAGTCAATGAAGAATTAATACAAAATGATTTGCTAATAAATTCTATTTTGCAAAGATTTCATTAAGAATCTCTGAATGTTCACTCAGTTTTCTTTTAAAGCTTGGCAAATTAATCACTAATGAACTTCAGTAATCTGCACTTAGGATACTATTACTTAAATGTAGCACTTAGTATTTTATCATTTTTGGCAGAAAATATCAACTTTATAGTTCAAGTTCTTTTCAAAGTATGAATACACATTTAAAAGGAAAAAATGGATCTAGTAACTATATTTTACTAGGAAATATGTTTATTTACTAATATTTACTAGATTTTTGTAAGTATATATTTTATATATTTTATGATTTAAAATAGCAAAAAAGTTTTAAAAAACAAATTTAATACAAAAAATCGCCTGGAATTATGTTATCAAAAGAAATCACATTGAAGTAAATTTATCAGTACAGATTTTTTTCTCACATACTTCAACAACAAACATAATTACACTATAATAAATACATGACTTTTTTCTTTTTAGTTTTAATTGAATATTTTAACAGAGAGAGAGAGAGAGAGAGAGAGAGAGAGAGAGTTTGGGAAAGGCCTGTGGTGAAGGAGTATGGGTGCTTTGGTGGTAGCTGTGGTTCAGTGATAAACTTCTGAGGAGGTGTGGACCTGTTCCCAGAAATCATACAGGATATGGTAAACCCAGGTTATCTCAGTTAAAAAAAAACACATTAGTAACGCTTATGATGTGGGCAGATTAAGTTCATGTTGACACTTTTTAGACCTTTTCTGCCCAGTGCATAAACTATGTTGCCAAAAATTTTCTATGAAAAAACTTGTTTCTTTCCTTGAATAACTAGCTAACAAAGATAATCTTAGTTAAATGCAGAATCAATTTATATTTATTTATGAATTATCATGATAATGTAATCATGATTTATTTGTAACTGTAGTCTTACTATGTTTAATATAACATTTAGTATAACATTTCTAGTGTTCACTTGTAACATTTCATGTATACAGAGCTACATTTTAATTTTTTGAAAACCCAAATTTCTTAATCTACTTTACTGGTATTCAAGGAAAAATTTATAATAATAAAATTATTAGATTTGACTCTGTGGAAAACAATTACTTTTTTAGTGAAAAAGTTTGAATCTTTATCAACATCTTTCTTAACAGACCTTAATAATATACAGATAGTCATCATTTGCATATGATATGACTATGCATTTTATCCTTCTTAAATCAAATAACATTCCTAAGAGTTCCATGCAATGAATGGACATAAGAAACAGACAAAAATCAATAGTTATGGGCTGACATTTTAATCCTAGACATAACTTTACAAGATATGGACAAAATCTATTTAAATAAAAGAATAATTTTTTACAGAGAAACAATAAATAGTAAGCTGAAAATATGAGAAAATTTCATATTTAGGGATTGAAAAATGCGAACAAGTAGATTGTTAATACAAATATTACTATCATTTTACATAGACCTGATACTATTCTAGGTCCCACTGTAATTTTCATTTTAAAGTTTTATCAGGCTGACTTGGTCCACAGAAGTGACTTAGGTACTAAATGCCACTACAGCAGAAGGACAGAAAATGTTCACTCTCTCCAAGCTGGCCTGTCAGGTGGTTTTTTTCCCCAGAATGTCAGCATTCAGGGCCATTAGAAAGGCTTAGTTAACCATTTCTAGGAGGAGGAGGGGTTTGCTGTAGAAGGTACCCCCTAAAGCATATGTATTTTGCCTTCCTATGTGGGGACAGGAAGCTATCAAACCACATACTTGTTAGCATGTACAAGGTGAATCTAAGATAAATATAAAATAATGTAGAGATCACATGCTTAAAAAGAAAAACCTAGACATCTGAATCTTTTAGTGATATTCTAGAAACCTTATAAAAGGTAAGTACAATAAAACATGTAAAGTCCCAGGACTGTTAGCTCTTATTTTTCAGGTGGAATAGTTTTTCACAACATAGTGACTACCCAGTAACTGAAACCGTATAGTAAATAAAGTTCAAGCCATAATGTCATTCTATAAAAAATGTCATTGTGTTAAATTGGTGAATATTGTAATAATTTCCCAAGGAAAATTATATAAAATACGGGTTTAGATTTCTTGATGCAGGTTGAACATTCTAACCTTGATTAGAAACCTAGAATTCTGATCATAACTATAAATAAATAATTCTAAACTAAGACTTTATCAGCAATTTATAGTTGAGATTGTGACATAACAGTTAATGCAAAATAAATGCAAATAAAAATAATAAATAATACAAATACGGGCACGGTGGCTCGTGCTTGTAAGCTTCAGCCTATGAAGCGGCCGGGGCTTAGGGATCGCGGTTCGAGTCCCGCCTGGGGCCCGTAGCGAGACCTAGTTCCAAAAAATAGCTGGGCGTGGTGGTGCGCGCCTGTCATCCCAGCTACCCGGGAAGCTGAGGCTGGGGATTGCTTGAGTCCGTGGTACCCCGGGCAACGAGAGCCTGCGGTTCCACGGGCAAAAACAGCGAGACCTTGTCTCAAAAAAATAAAAAATAAAATAATAATAATAATAATAATAATAATACAAATAAATGTAATAGTTAATGCAAAAGGAATCTTTTATTTGAATTTTCTATAGTTGTCTGTCTCACCCTCTATTGCAACCCTGTTGCTATGCTACAGAGAATGAGAATGGCTAATATTATTTCCAATGTTATACTTTTTCTGGTTTTCCATAGAAAAAGAGAAAGATTGTTCAAAAATGAAGCATGTTGACCATATTATTTATAATGACACACAAGCCAGAAATAGAAGTTTTAAAAACAAAGCAACCAATAATTTTCTCTTTCTGCTACACTTGAAGTTTTAATGAAAAAAAGTACTATTTTCAGTATTCTGATTTGAACATGACATCATCCTATATTAAAAATCACTTTTATTATCATTCCTTTTGTGAAGGAGAGAAAACAATGTTTATCTTTGCATACAGAATTGATCATTCTGAATGATTTATAATCTATCATGAAACAGATTAAGTTAATAATTTAATAAATAATTTCACATTTGATGTAAATTAGCTCTTAACATGATGCAATTTGACAAGAGCATTATCTCTGGTTAAAAAATAAATTTTTAGGATGTTATGTAGTGACAGAATTTGTGCCATTTATGTGCTTATCTGATAGGTAATAATAGGAAGGTAATAATCTGCAAATATTGATTTTTAGGAGTTACATTTTTATATGTACACAAAAGGAAAATGGTATCCTTGAAAAATATTAACTCCAATAGAGTTAGATGTATGGACTTTAAAGTGAATCAAGTTTATTTATTGTCTTTGTTTCACCAGAATATTTTCTATTTATCTTTTAACAAATAAATAACATAAATAAAATCAACATTATTATTCTCCTGATTTTTAAATCTGGATTCTAAGGGGTTTAAATGACCAAAAATGTGCTGCTATGTTGTATTGACATCTGGTGGATTAAAGTAGTTATTGCAAGATTGAAAATAATTTTCAGGACAATGTTAAAGTTGAAAGTTAAATGTTGAAACTTGAAAGACTGCAGAAAGAACATATCTAGTATAACGCAGCAATTTTTCAGCTATAAAAACTGAGGCAAAGAAAATTTACCAAGAGTTATAAAACTACATGAAACAAATATAGTATGGGTCATGGTCAATAAAAATTCATTTAAGAAGCAGGAAAAAATACAACTATAGAATATAATATATATATAATATATAGGACATGTACTATAAATGCAATATATATAGGATTATTAGAAGATTGTAATAATATATTATTATAGAATATAGTAGAAAGTGTTATTTCCTTCTTTGGGGCAAGAACATGCAGCTTCATTACACTGCTGTGAGGATATTTGAAATAAAAAGATTTTTAAAGAAAATGTAAACATTTGTGTAAATGTTGCTTCTATGATAAAGAACTTTTTTAATTCACTGTGAGATGAGAAAATAAGAGAAAATCAAGACTAACATGTCTTCTGTGTATACATTTGAGCAGTTCTCTGATGTGATACTGCTTTGAGGAAATTGAACTGTGTCAAAGGCACTTCCTTCTCAAGTTCAGTCAGCCATTTTCCCTCTTCAACTAATTTCTTCCTTCAAGAAAATTAAGCTCCACACCACAGATGCAAAAAATCTTCTGTGTATTTTTAAAGCTACAGATTGCTGTCTACACTCCCTGTCTTCTCCAGAGACATCCATCGCAGACCCCTGAGCCTCCTAGACTTACTCTTGCCCCAACTCTGATTGATCCTTACAAACTCCTCTGAAGAGGTTTCCCTCTGCTCCCAGCCAGTGGCTGACTCTTCTCTGTCTTTAGTTTCCTCTAACAGTTTTCCTGCAGCAGCACAGACATCTAATCACAAACGTATTTCTTTTTTTCCCCTAGGATCACCCTGGTTGGGACCCCACCTGTAGCCATTCTTTGCCAGTGCCTAGTAACTTCTGACCAACAATAGATGCTCAGTGAGTGTTTGCAAAGCACATGTGTGCTCTGACACTATTTCCTGCAAGCCTTGCTAATTTTCATGCTTTTCTTACTATCGGAAACTCTCTGTTCTTAGTGTTTCCTATTAACATTGTTTCCAACATTTTTAACAGAGCCTGTATTTCTGAAGTAATAATTAGTTTCTTTAAACAATTCAAAGATAGTCCGGGCTTCTTAAGGTACCCTATCTGGTAAAAGATTTCCCATCCGCAGTGAGTCCAAGATATTTCTAGTTTAAGTACAAGCTCTTTTAGTGTTATAGAGAATTAATAAGTCACAGATATTTAAGCAATGACATTCTAGAAATAAGTGCACATTTCGTACTACCGTCAGTTTTCTTGAAGTTTTTTGGACATCACTGAGTTGTCACATAATATAGTCACAACTATACAAAATAGATGACTCAAAGTTTTTTAACAAGGTCACAAACTTGTTCAACTATCTTTACAACCTAAATTTAGAATATTTTCACCACTGCTCCCTCCTCCCCAAAATCCTATATCAGCAGCCACTCTCCAAGCCTCACTCCACCCCATGTCGACCCACTAAGCCCCTTTCTGATTATGACACTCATGCTGTTCCCATGAAACCAAGAGGACAGTGTCTATTTCATTAAATCTGCTGACTTTGATCATTTATATAGATCAATTCAAACAGTATGTGTTTTGTGACCAACTTCTTTCATTTAGCATGTTTTCAAGGTTTGGCCATGTTCTAGCATATATCAGTGCTTCATTCCTTTTATTGACAAATACTGTTCCATTGTATGAAAATGCCACATTTTGTTTATCCACTGAACAGTCGATGGACATTGACTTGGATCCAGTTTTTGGTTATTATAATTAATGCTGCTATGAATGTATATATTCAGATTTTTATGTGAGCATATTTCCACTTTCTTAGATTTTATATATATATGTATGTATATAGACATATATAATATATATATATATATAATATGTGCCCAACAATAGAATTTCTGGATAATACAGTAACTTTGCCTTTAACTTTATGAGGAACTGATGAAAACCAGTGGCTGTATCATTTTACATTCCCACTAGTGATAATACCTAACCAAATAATCTCATCTGAAATTAATTGATCATAATCATCTATGTGACATTCCAACAGGATCCCATTGATTGTGCCTTCCTGAAACCACAGCAACAATCTTGACTAACACAACCTAAACTACTGTAAGTTTTAAAATAAATGTGACTCCTCCAGTTATTATTTTCTCATTCAATATTGTTTTGGTTATACTGGGTATTTTGCATTTCTACTTGAATATTACAACTCTTATTTTAATATTTTAATTAATTTTAAATTAAAAGTGATAAAAGAGGAATTTAGGAAGTGGGGATAGATGGTTAGGAACAGGAGGCCCCAAGCCCTTAGGGTCACCTACTAGCCTTTAATTAAATTAAATTAAAATATTAATTAAAATTTAATATCTATAATTTTGTTTTCTGGAAATGTGCTCTTCACGTGCTCTGAATGACAGGTCTCCTCAAAATGTTCCAAACAAATCTTTCCAAGACATGTTCCTGAATCAGTGTTTTAGAGTACCCCAGGTGTACTCTTTCTTGTCATCAACAAGGAAAGAACTCAATATCAAGACCAAAGTCACAGAAAAGCAAAAGATTTATCAATAGGTAGGTGGGAAGAGGAACAGGAAATCTCTGCAAGCAGAGAGGAGTTCCTTGTGGGTAGCCACGCAGTGACAAGATATAGATGCTTCTATGGGGATAGGAGTGGGAGTTTGGTTGTTGGTGTCTCTGTGTTGTATTTCTTGCTGATTGCCTAGACCCATGGGGTTCTCCTGGACTACTGAGTTAGCAGGGTTCTCCTAGGTCACCCAGGTTCTCTAGGCTTGCCCATGTTACCTGACCTACCTTCCTGAAACTAACCTTAGTCTTTTGCTCTAGCATTGTTATTGTGTTGGTATTCTGAGTTTGGTAGATGGATCTAGGTCTCCCAGGAGAAGGAGGAGGAAGGGCACCCTCCTGGTTCCAACGGAGTGTTTCTCAGTCAACTGACAGGTGACCCTAAGGACTTGGGGGCCCCTGTTCCTAACTAACTATCTATCCCCACTTCCTAACTTCCTCTTTTATCACTTTGACTTGTGGATTATTTTAAGCTGTGGTCAGCTGAGACCATGCAGCTTCACTTTAAACACCCCCATGCAGCTTCACTTTAACCACCCCTTTAACTCCCAGAAGAATGAAAATTGAGATTACCCAGATTTGTGGTTTTTATTTATTTGTTTTATCGTATAAGTTTTGTTTACCTTTCTTTTTTTTTTCCTTGCCTTTTGAGCGTTCCTCTCCCATCCCCTTCCTATTCTGCCACCCTCACCCCCACCCCCCTGGTCTCTCCATCTCTTCTTTCACTACCACTTATTGTTCAATTTTGAATCCTTTGGATTCTTCCTCCTCTTTCCTGGAGCAACGTCCTTTTGCACAGTGTGGACTTAGTTTCCTGGGACACAGTGGTTTTTACCGGGAATAATCTTTCTGTCTGAAAACCCTATCTATGTGCCAGGGCAAACATGTAATTACAGATCATGTAGTATTAGTCATGAGTCACCACCCTCATATGAGTCTCCCTCCTCCTTCCTTGAAGTTCAGTTCCCTGTCCCATTTCTTAGTTCAGGTTATATACCCTCATTTTGCCCTCATGGTTTGGTTTGGGAGTCTTTGTCTATTTGGATTCCCCATATGCATGTCATTAAATTTGATTTACTTGCTCCTATAAATCTTTCTGATGTTAATTTGACTCCCTGGTCAGCTTGAGAAGAACCCAGAGGATTAGGGGGACATTTTCCCTTCTCCCCAAATACTATTTTCAGTTATATCTTCCCAGTTTTCCAACCTTTCTTTTTTTTATTTTAAATAGTTTATTTATACATACATACATACATATATATATATATCACATCATTGTATCCCTGAGGTCTCCTACCACCTCCCCTCCCTGGTCACTCCAGCTGGTCCCCTCCCCCAGTTCTGTACTTTCGTTTGTTTGTCTATATATTAGTGAAACCATTTGGTTTCTGTCTTTTTCCTTCTGACTTTCCAACCTTTCTTTTAGTCATTAATTCCTTTTATTCACATTTTTTTTTGTCTCTTAAGATTTAAAAAAAAAAAAAACTCCCAGGTACTGGGTTTCTGTCACAAACATTCTACCCTTGAACTTTTAATTAAAAATCTTTAACTTCCAGGAATCTGGTGATGTGTGGGTGTCCTTTATGATTGAATTTTCTGATGTCTTCTCATTAATATTTTATTTAATAATAGCCTTACTGAGAGATCATTCACATAAGGTAAAATCTACTCTGTTGAAACATAAAACTGGATGGTTTTCAGCATACTCACAGTATTACGTAACCATCAAATTCCAGAATGTCTCATTTCACAACATTTTCATAATCACCGAAATAAAGTGCACCCTTCAGTTCTTGAGAATATCTTGACAAGTCTCTCTCTTTATAAGTTCTTCTTTCCTTTAGGAAAACAACCATATTGTTGGTTATTTATTCAAAACTAAAGTGTATTCAGACTACTTGTTATGATTCACTTTGTCTCTAGAGAAACTTGAAAACATTTTCAGAGGCACCATCAATTGTTTACAAAAAATGATAAGGCCTCACTTCTCATTGAAAGCACAAGGTTTCCCCTTTTTTTTTTTTAGGTTACGCAGGTTACACTGCAAACCTGCACTGTAACAACATTCCAGTATTTAAATTTGATGAAGCTTTTTGGGGACAGAAGCCTAATTCCTTCTGGCACTGTATTCTCTTTGCATCTCTCTTCATTTTCCACAAAAATTGCACTAATTAATGATTTCCAAAAACATTGGGAGAAAAATTAGTGGGCACAAAGTGATATGGAGCTATATTCAAGGCTATGGTAAACAATGGATAAGCTTTTTACTTACCCAATTTGCAAACACTGCACTGAACTCCACTATAGAAGTTTGTTGAGTTTTATCAGTGGAAGTATTACAAAGAACAAAACAATGAGTTCTAACTGGGGAATGTCCCACTCTATTTACGAAACTACAAGAAAAGTTCTGATTTTCTCTCTCCTTTTTTTTTTTTTTCAATTTCAGTAAGATTGCTTTACATCATTGTTTGTATTTTGGAAGTATAAGAGTCCCTCTTTTAGGTGCTGTTATCATAGTGCACCCAGCACTAAAAAGCCCATAGTCCACCATTGCTCTCCCTTCCAACTCAGTATTCACCCCTCCCTATCCTCCCTGTTCCCCTTTCTTCTGGCTTTCACTTTATCACCTGGCAGTCCAGTAGTAAAACCTGAGGTTTTTGAAGTTTGGCAGGCCTGAGTGAGAATTCCACTGGTTACTAAAACAACACTTAAAAATAAACCAAATGTGGAGTTGGAACCACAGCTTTTTCATCTATATTTGTAATCTGTTCTCTTCTACCCAGACATACAGTTGAGATCATATTAACAAGAATTACACATAACACACTTCCTTGACAATTGACTCCTCCAGCTCATGTAGGATGTCCAAGTAAAGCACATTTCCTCTTCAGTTATTCAGGAGTATTTTCCCATGAGTTCTCTTGCAAACACAATGAGGTTCACTGACTGGCATCTAAGACACTGCTCCTACTCCACACTACCCTGGCAGCTCAGATTTCTACTCCCTTGATCTCAGAAGAGGTTCTTCTGCTGCTTTTTTGGTGAATACATGAGTATCACCAGGTATCTGAAATTATCTTGCTGCTTGATTCTTAAAATTTTTATCCTGATGTGAGTTTCTATTTGGTTCTAATGGCAGGAAGTCTATGCAAGCCATTTCTTAGAGATCTGGTTTCCAACCCCAGTTTTCCTCATTAATAGTTTATTTAATAATAACCATATTGAGAGATGATTCACATAAAGTCTGTTCTGTTGAAACATAAAACTGGATGGTTTTTAGCAGATTCAGTGTTATGCAACCATCGAATTCCAGAATGTCTCATTTCACAACATTTTCAATCACTAAAATAAAGTGTAACCTTAAGCATAGAATCACCTGGTGATTTGAAACTGGAGACTCCTGAACCCACCCCGGTCTCTAAATTGAATTTCTTATGCCACCTGGAAAATACCTTTCTGCTGTATTGTCAATTTTAACTGTGTTAGGTTGTCTGAAGCTTCCACATGGCCTCAAAGTCTTTCCATACCTTCCCTCTGTTAAAAAATAACAAAATAAAAGATATAGCAGACCTAAAATGGAGTCTGCAGATGTTCAGAACAGGTCTCCCCCAAATTCTTAAACTGACCTTTATAGCATATGCCCCTTTGGCTTGCCACTTATTTCAAGTCTAGATCAATTGAGACTCCTAATCAGAGAAAAGTCACATTTATTTGATTACCCCAAACAAAGACTGGCATGTGTTATCTGAATGTGTAATTCTCTGTAGAAATAACCTTTCTAGCAGAGAAAATGTATCTGTGTTTGCAGAGTCAACATGAGTCATCTCTGTTTGTGAAATCACCCTCCTTCTCCTTGACACCCCAGGCCTCTGTTTCACTCATTAACTTAAACTGAAACAAAAACCCTGACCCTTTTTCTTTGGAATCTGCACCATATAGATGTATGTAATTTAGTTTGCTCTTTTCTCCTACTAATCTCTCTCAATTTAATCTGTTTGCTCTGCCAGCCCAAGTCTAAGGGGTAAGGTACATTTTCCCTGGACCCTCACAGCCCCATCAAATCCTCAACATAACTAGACTTTCAGCCTCTCCTCAAAAGTGAAATTTTACACGAATTAATTTGGAGTTTTCGGGTCAGCACTAGTGAGGCAATCTGCATAAGACTCCCCTGACTGCTCTTACAGGAAAGTGACAGCCTGAAATAATTTTCTTTTCTTGCCTCACTCTGTGACCATTCACATTGTACAACCCTTTGTAGTGCCTTTCTGCTGTCTAGAAGGCATGTGCCCTGATTCATGAATCAATTGATAACATCAATAAGATTTCTAAATTTGTTCAGATGGATTTTGTTTTGAACAACCCTTAAAGCAGAGTACTGCGTGGAAACACTTTTGAGTCAGACTTCATCTTGTCTCTAAGTTGCCACGTTGAGATTTCTTGTTGAGAGAAAGAGACCTCCATGTACCCACTCAGCCTTCTTCACTCTACTTCTACTGCCAGTCCATATATTACCACCCAGCTTCTAAGGTGCAAGATTGTCAGCCCTTTCCAAGGTACAGATCCAATCCTGTTGCCTCCTTGTTTACAAACTTTCAGGGGAGTCCTAACTGCAACATGGAATAGAGGAGAGCCCTTCCAGACTTGCTCTTGCCTTTCTTTTAACTCACTTTTCTCACCTTCCTTCCTCTAGTGACTGAGACCCATCAAGTGGAATTCTTTCCTGAATTATCCATGCCTGGAATCTTGGCTCAGGCTAATATCTGTCTACAATGACATGTTCCTCCTATATGTGCCCAGAGTCTCATCTTCCCCACCTTCTGCTACTAGCAGACACCTTCTTATCCCTTAAATCCTGGTTTAGCCATATTTCCTTGCATAACAAAGAAAGCTTCTCCTTCTAACCCCACTCATGTCTCCAGCTTCATCTCATCTGTCCTTCAGAAATACCTTGCAGATATGCTGGCAATATGGTAATCACTAATCACATGCAACTATTTTAACTTCAATAAATGAAAGTGCAATAAAATATAATTTAGTCCAGTGTCAACTAACCACTTCTCAAGAACCACTGGTGACCAGTGGCAGTCATGATAGATAATATAGATGGCCCTCTCCACTCCTGTAGAATGTTCTACTGGATGCTGCTGCTCCAGGAATAACAAGCTGATTGCAGTTCTCATCTCATCCACTATCTCACAGTCTGCAGCCTCTGTAAATGGATCTCAATCTAACGTCTTCTCCTTTCAGTTGTCTACTTGTAACTGCCACACAATCTTCAAGATTCTGTCCGGGGACACCTCTCTTAGCTGCTTGCCAACATCCTGTCTCATTCAGGGACAACTTAAGCACCAAAAAAAATTTCCTCTCTAGAGCCGGACAGGGTGGCTCGTGCCTGTAAGTTTCAGCCTATGAAGCGGCTGGGGCTAGGGACCACGGTTCAAGTCCCGCTCAGGGCAACATAGCGAGACCTAGTCCCAAAAAATAGCTGGGCATGGTGGTGCACATCTGTAATCCCAGCTACCTGGGAAGCTGAGGCTGGGGATTGCTTGAGTCTGTGGTACCCTGGGCAACATGAGCCTACAGTTCCACAGCCAAAAATAGCGAGACCTAGTCTCAAAAAAAAAAAAAAATTCCTCTCTAATGCTTTTGTGCTATGGCACTCTTTAATGTAACACTTTCCATGTGATTTGACAATCTTTTGTTTGATGGCATATGATTATATTAGATATGCACAGAGCTATTTTAACTCATTATTATAACCAAAAACCAATACATCTCTATTAAACCAATATATCAGTTGATAAAGAATAGAATGGAGAATCATCAGATTGCTGTATATATTTGGGTGAAAATGGCAATAATGATGGGAATGGAGGATGTGAGAGGCAGTATAAGCTCCTCCCTCCACAGCCTAAAGCACGGCACCTGTGACTCTGTTAGCATATATTGGAAAAGGGACTTGGAGATGTTGATAAAATTAAGGACTTTAAGCTAGGAAGATGGTGCCCACCTTGCAGAAAGGCTCACAAGAGTATGTGAGGGTTAGACCAGGATTTTAAGGATAAGAAGGTGTCTGCTAGGAGCAGGAGGTGGGAAGATGAGGCTCTGGGAACATATAGGAGGAACATGTCATGATAGATAGATATTAGGCAGAGCCAAGATTGTAGGTGAGCCAATGTAATCATGATTTAAATTTCAAAAGTGGAAAAGGGAGGTAGAAATGATGACCAGAGTAACACAACTTGAGTAGGAATCCACCTGTGGTGCTGAATTTTAAGAGGAGGAAGAGAGACAAGAGTCAAGGGTGGTGTCTGCAAGTGGGAAAGGCAAGGGAACAGATTCTTCCTAGAGTTCCCAGAAAGGAACCTAGCCTCTCAATCTCTTGAGGCCCATTTCAAACTTCTGAGCTCCAGAACAGTAAGATAATGAACATGTGCTATTTTGAGTTGCTATGTTTTCAGCCATTTGTCAGAACAACAAAAGGAAATGAGTGTCATGGTGTTAGGAAGGGAAAGGTGTTAATAGAAAAAGGAAATTAGCTAGGGAGCTTCTCAGCCTTGGAAGGCTTGGGATTGATGGGGGATGACAGAGAGAAGACACCACTGAGCCAGAGCAAGGACATTATCAATAATTGCAAGGTAAAAGCCTGCATCCTGAGTTGAGGTCCCAATCAGGAGAGACAGGCAGTCTCTCGGGAGACCCCATCAAGGAGACTGCTCTTGTCTCAGGACCCTGGAACTGGAGATTTTAACTAGGGGAACAGACTCAGTGTCTAACACCTAATCTAACTCTTATCTTCTTTGAGAGCAAAAAATAGGGCCACCTACATTTAAAAGCTCACAAGTTTCTATGCCATTGTATGAACAAAACCAATCTTTACAATGTGACATATATAAAAGACAATGTACAACAGAATGGGGATTTTATTTTGTACAGTGTATATGATAAACAGATGAAGTTGCATTATCACTATGTCTATATATGCAATGGAGAACCTTCTGTTCACAGAAACTATAAATATTTACGATCTATTTCCCAGTCAGAGTTTCAGTATGAATTGAATAGTTTTCAGTGATTTTGAGAAAAGAATTTTTTATTTTATTTTATTTTGAGAAAAGAATGTAGTTCAACAGATAGCATTTATTCCAAGAATCTTTTCTTTAGATGCAGAAAGCAAAGACCTAATCACTGCCTATCAGGGGTGGGGGGGCAGAGTTCCAAAACAGGTTAACAGTGCCTTGACAGAGTGATGAGGGCATGGTGTCCTCATATGCCCTGCAAGATGGTGCCCACCCTGTAGAAAGGTTCACAAGAGTATGTGAGGGTTAAACCAGGATTTAAGGCATAAGAAGGTGTCTGCTAGGAGCAGAAGGTGGGGAAGATGAGTCTCTGAGAACATATAGGAGGAACATGTCAGTGCAGACAGATATTAGCCTGAGCCAAGATTCCAGGCATGGATAATTCAGGAAATGATTTCACTTGATGGGTCACAGTCACTAGAGGGAGGGATGTGAGGAGAATGTGCTAAAAGGAAGGCAAGAGGTAAGTCTGGAAGATCTCCTCTATTCTATATTGCAGTTAGGACACCCCCTGAAAG
The DNA here is from genome assembly GCA_004024945.1 of Uropsilus gracilis. Classification (NCBI taxonomy): domain Eukaryota; kingdom Metazoa; phylum Chordata; class Mammalia; order Eulipotyphla; family Talpidae; genus Uropsilus; species Uropsilus gracilis. The sequence goes on from PVHY01002029.1 coordinate 77,288, forward strand.
TTTGTAAACAAGGAGGCAACAGGATTGGATCTGTATCTTGGAAAGAACTGACTGACAATCGTGTACCCTAGAGAAAGTTGGGTGGTAAGCTCTGGAGACTGTGTCTACATGGAGACTATGACATGTCAAAGGTGCTGAAATTCACAAAAGGTAGAGATAAGAAGTCATATGCTGGAGATGTTAACTAAGCATATTAGATTTAAAAAGCCCAAAAACTTGGTTACCAATTTACCCAGGAAGAGTAAGGGAAATGCTTTGTATTTGAATGATAGATGGTGGTGATGGATAATGCCACTAATAAAGGAAAAGCTCCAAGTAGACTGGTAGGACCATAGGGGTATCTATAAACCTTGGCAGAATGTGCTATTGGAAATTGGATAAAGCTCAGCAGAGAGTTCTGGATTAGAGTTATTGACTACAGAGATGCAAATAAATAGATGTCATTGCAACTATGCATATATGATGACACAATTTTTAATCAAGGAAATAATTAATGTGCTCTATAGGCTTCCCGGAGATGTTCAGGATAAGTCTTTCTAAAATGTGTCATTTTGGTATTATATGGAGCTGAGGTCAACTGTGGTCCTGCTCACTCCCAGAAAATTTTATCACTCCCTTAACTACCTGGAAGAATGAAAATTGGGGGGTTTGCCTACAATCAGAGTAAGAGCAAACATCTGATCTTTGCCATGTGAGACACTTTCTCTTTGTCCCAGAAACATCCCCCTCTCTCTCTCTGAAATGCCAAGCTTCATTGCTTTGTTCAGAATATATGCCTTTATTTTGTCCCACTGATTTGGGAATTCATGTCTATGTGGATCCTCCAAAAGTATACAACTAAATTTGCTTTTCCCCTATTAACATATCTGATGTTGATTTCATTGCCTAACCATCCCAAGAAGAACCCAGAGGAATAGGAAAAAATTTTCTCTCCTCCTTAACAATCACAAAGTGATTGGTATGGATCTCTAGAGTGAATACTAGGAAGTGTTTTCTAGGGAGTCCATTGGGTTCTTGAAGAAAAGGTATGATATGATGCTTTCAAATTAATGTGAGGGAAAGTTACAAAGGAGCTTACAACTAATAAAGGAAGGGGTAGTGTGAAGGAGAAAAAATAACTGATACTTCGCCTAATTGGCCAAAGCAAACTGGAAGTTAGAGGGTGAAGGAGATTGTAATTGGAGACCATCCAGCTCTCTGGAGCACAGAACTCAAGAAACAAAATAGAGCAAGCAGACCAAGAGCATGAGCAAATGACTATATGTACAAAATGAGCTCAGTTGATTTTCCCTTTAAATCAGCAGGTGTGTGTTCTTTATCCTAGTTTAAATGCATGATATATTTATAGTTTAAAACTAGAGGAAAAGTATTTTTTTTTCCCTACCTATAGGTTACTTTAAAAAGGCTTTAAAAGTAGAAGTGAGGAATAGGGAAAGTATGAAACATTAAAATGACGAATAACAGGTGTATTTTCTTACCCTGTGGTTCGTTGAAAGTACTGAAATCATAGGTCTATCCTTGTACATAGATAACACCTACATGTTCCAGATGCTCCTGCCTGTAAATTCAAGTTTTCCTTTAATGTTCAATAATGCGAGTTTCCATATGATTAGACCAAAGTCCAATCTTTCAGCTGCGTGGCAAAAGGAATAAAGGAAATTCCAAATGAGCTATACTTGTCACAGATTATCTTAGTTATGACTTGTCCCATCTTTCCATCTTCTGGCCTAGAGAGTAAGCAACACTTCTCTATAAATCTTCTCTTGCTATTTTATATGAATATGTCAACTACTGGAATCTTTATCACAAAACTGTAGGATCTCTACTGACCTCAGCTTGGAGTGATACACAAGTCAAAGTGAGCCATTGTAGGGAGACCTGTGTAGTAGAATAATGCTGTAAGACATTTGTTAAAGTAACAGGTTTTGAGATCAATCAGATCTGGGTTTGAATTCTGTGCTAAGCACTTATTTTCTGCAGCAAGTAAGTTGACTCTGCTGCCTCATGTCTAAAGAGAAGATTATAATGTCCACTTAGCAAGACTGCAGCTAGAATTAAATTCTTCAAGTAGGTGCCTGGACTACACATACAGTATATTCTTTGAATTGTAGGTCTTAGTAGCTTGTTAAATCACAACAGTGATTTCTAAAAAAAGAAAGTACAAAAATCTTAACCCACAGGGTCATTTCTTATGTCAACATTCAAGAATACCAAAACAGCCATTATTAGTTACCACAATTTTACAAAGAGCTGTGCTAATTCAGACCAATAGTTTAATTATGGGATTTAATCTGACCAAGGATGAGAACTGAAATATTACAAAAGGTTGTAGGATCAAAGAAGTACTTTGCCTCTTCCTTCTGGATTCTTCTCAGGCTAATCAAGTAGCAGAATAGTAGGAAAAAAGAGTAAGTAGGAGAAGAGAATAATGGTAGGAGAAAAGAATAAATTTAGTTACTGATTCAGGAGCATTGACATGACTATGAATTTTAAGGTAAATAGAATAACACAAGGTTATGTATCCTGTACTAAGGATGGACAAGGGGCCTGGCACTTCAAGGAGAGAAGGGGGGGTACATAGGAAAAGAGGGGCACAAAGATGAGAATTTCTATAACTGTATGCTTCCCTTACCATTTAAATAAGGTTTCTCTGATAAAGGTTATTTCTAGAATTAACGCTAATCTGGATAATATTCTCGAGTTTCATTCCTTTAGGTACTTTAGAGAATGATAAGTTTCTCCTAAACCCACAGGGCATTTATTTACTGCAGTTCAAAATGATACATATGCTGGTGATGCATCTTGTGGAGCCTGACCCTCAGGGCATATGTCAATACTGTATTTACACAGTTTTTCAAAGTCCAGTTATCTCAGCTGCAGTTTTTGCATAAGTTAATTATATCAACTCATAACTTAGCATTCAGATGAGTTTGCCAAACATACAAATATTGTTTGGATAGAAATGTTCTTCATCATTAACTAATACTGGATCCATAGATGTAAGTTACCAGATGTGTACTTGACATTTTTTTCTATATTCTTGGAAACAATAGAGTGTTTGTGCTTGCCAAACTAAAGGTGATTTGTTCTACTCATGCAAAGAAATGGGAAATAAGAGCAGTAAAAATTTGTTCCAAGAGAGCACTTCTCTTTTTTTCTTTCTAGAATTTGCAAAAAAAGACTGTGTCACTTTTCTTTAAAATAGGGTGGAAAAGTTTTTGTCCCATGATAAGAATTTCTGCATTCAATTTTGCAAACTCACTCATAAAACATTGGTGGCATTTCGGTGTTGGGTGGCATTTGGATGTTCAAATAACTTTGAAATGTCCTCTCTAATCCTGAGAAAACACGTTACCAGACCTTAAGCAATATTATTACACAACAGTAATTAAAACAATATAGTGTTGGCATAAAACTAACATGTGGCTCAATTGAATAGACCAAAAACCCCAGAAATAAGTTCATATATATATCTCTACTTAATTCATGGCAAAGGAATCAGGATCATACAACAGAGAAAGCATAGTCCCTAGGAAAACTGGATCACTACATATAAAAAAATTCATGAACCCCATGAATGAAAATAAATTTTAAGTTATACATATAGGTTAGCACTACATGTTTTTTAAGAACTGAGTATGAAAGGAAATAATAAAGATAACAGGATAAAAAGTAGGATAACATTTTTGTAGACTCAGGTAGGAAGGGATATTTAAATGAGAGTCAAGCCAAAAGGTAAGCGATAAAACTGATAGATTAGCTTATACTGAAACTAAGAATTCTTTCCAACAAATAAATACATAGATAAGATAAACACATCAGTGAAAGATTGGGAGAAAACAATTGGGATACCTACAATCTAAAGGGGATTTATATCAAGAAGAATAAAAATCAACAAAAGATAGGAAATATAATTAAAAATATGGGCAAAGGATATGAAGTACTTTTCAGAAGAGGAAATACAAAAGACTAATAAGTGTATAAGTAGATCCTCAGTCCTGTATTAGTTGAATAAATACAAACTAAAGATTAAACTTTAGGTGTATCACCACATGGGTGATGTTGAAACATGCAGTATTGAGACTGAGGCAAGTTAGAGCAGTATCTTTTTAATGAGGAATTGAAGAGAGAATGAATTATTCTTATTTGAGAAACAGGAAAGAGAATGCTAATTATTTTGAGGTATTTCTATTTGTTTGCTTTTTTCCTAGTTATACTTCTCTATCATAACGACCAATAACTATGACCAATTTAAAGCCTTATGACTTCCTCACAAACATGTGACAGGAAGAAGGTGGGGCTCATAACTGTGTCTATGCCTGCGTGCTATTTGGACTATGAACCAAAGCACAATTGATTCTGACATGTCTTCAATATAAACATGCTGATGCTGAGCTAGTAAATTCTAGCAAATACACAGTCATAGTAATTGTCACAGCCAATTAAAGCTACCCACAGGCAAAGTGAACTTCCAAGAAGCCAGCCTAGTTCTGTGATGTGTTGCCTAAAATATATGACCACTGCACGTAGGCACTGTGAAAATAAACACAGTTCTACTTCATTATCTCCAGTTGCATATGGGGCTTTTTCGCTGTCAGTTCACTTCACTTTTAGCACCTATAGTTCACCTGTTCCACATCATGATCAGCATGGCGAAGGAGTCTTGAGAAAAGGTTTGCATCACAAACTTTTTCCTTCAGAAAACACAACTTTATTAATTAAAAAAAAAGTATTCTACAAGAACATTGCTCAAAATAACAAACATATTTAGCAAGATTGTAGGATAAAATGTTCTAAAAAAAACCCAGCTGTTTATACACATAATAAATAGCAAATGCATTCTTTAATTAATACTGGCTAAAATAGTATGAAAATCCCAAATATCTAAAATCAAATCTAGTAGAAGCGTAGCAAAAATCCTATTAACAAAAGTACAAACTATACTGGGTCAACTTTCCAGACTTAGATGAAAGCAGCAAAATGAAAAACTTGATATTTTGATGTTATTTCTCCCCAAACTGACCTATGGATTTGTTGTGTTTACTTATTGGTATTTTCTTTATATTAATGAAGTACCCTTATTTTACATACTATCAACCATTTGATATAGTAGGGTTTCTCCCTTCAGGTGTGCTTACTGTAGCTCTCTCACCCCCAAAGTACCCACAGACCTCAGAGATAGTCCATTATATTCCCTCTCACGCTTCCTTTCTGCCCCCCCCCCCACTTTTTCCACCCCTCACATTAACTTTTTTTTTAGTCATTACCCACAACAAACCAATCCATGTCTTAGCAATAATGAGTCAAAAACAAATACTTTAATTGCCAACAGAACATTTATTTAGCAAGAAGGTAAGCAGAATATGCTACCCCAACATAAAGTATTTTGGCATATTGATTATTACCAATTAAAGGTACTTGAGAAACAGCGAATGCACTCTGACCCTCATTTGTGTTGTTCCCCATAAAACAAGAGATCCATCTCCCATGTAAAAGCTACCCTACCGGTAAGCAAGAAGGTGGGAGTCATCCTTTTCACTGAAGTAGGAAAATGAGGGTCAAGAGACCATATAAGCAAATCAACTGCTTGATCAACTTACCATTCTAAATCCAAATGCTTTTGTCTTGTTAATTCTCCACAAATATGTTAAACATGCACAAATATCTTTGTATTAAAGATACAAAATCCTCCTGCACATGTCCCTTCTTTAGGTCTCATATTTTTATGGTAGTGTGCTATATGCAAAATTTGATTTTGCTTCTCTCCTGTTAATCTATGTATGTCAATTTAATCATTAGACAAGAGAAGTACCTAGAAGAGAAGGGAAACATTTTTCACCCCTGCATGTTGTTTCTTCCAAAATCTAAGTATCCTCTCTTCTGGAATGAAGATCAAGGGAATCTAAGTAAGAGCATTTATAGTTTCTTCTCAATAACTGGTAGGTGGGGGGGGGGAGTTCCCTTACATAGGTCTATGAAATAACAGATAGTAAAGCCATTCTTGAGGTTTTTAATAAAAGAATATCCATTTTAAGGACTAGATACTTCACTATCGAGGCAAAATAAAAGAGAGAAATATTGCTTGTTCTAGTCCCTATCATCAGAAGAATGGGCTGCTAATCTAAAGCATCTCCTCATCTATTCTAAACAGAATGAACAGCTGAACAGCAATTTAAAAACATGAGAGCTCTTCTCAGGACACAGAAATTCCCATTTTAAATACTTTAATTTTTAATACTTTGCATTATTTGAAAATGTTCAACTCCTTGTAATGACAGAATCATTTATTAAATGGTCAGCATAAATAAATTGTGCAACTTCCCCTCAACCAAACCACACAAGTAGTCATAACACAAACGGTCATATCCTAAAAAGGGAGCAACTGAAAACAATGGAGTCAAAGCTGGCGCTATGGAAAAGGGACAGTTTAGTTGAAATATTATTTTAGGGTTTTTTTTTTATCTTATGAAACAACCATTTCTGTGAGATATAGAAATAATAAATACTACACAGTGCAAGCTGTGTGCAAAATGCTGGACTGTCTTACATGAGTTATTTTATTTATTCCTCACAGAATTCTATGAGATTTTTTTAGTATTACTCTCCTTTATACAGGTGAGGAAAATAGCTTTTAAAGAGTAGGTGACTCAGTACAAGATAGTAGCAATAGAATCAGAAAACATGACATTTGGGGCATGTTTTGAAGGTGAAGTCTAAAGTTTATGTAGATAGGTATGATGTAGATATGAGAAAAGAAGACATCTTTTGGTCATCTTATTATTTGGGTTCTAAGCATTTGGAAGAAGAAAGATTACAGGAGACACAGGCTTGGGATTATGGAGAAGACCAAGAATTTAGTTGCAGGTAGTTAAGTTTGAGATGCTTCTTAACAAGCCAGAGTGGAGTCTTGAGGAGATAGTTAACTACACAAGCCTGGGGTTCAAGTAAAAGATTTAAGCTGAGATGAGGAATATTCAGAGATGGAGGTAAGAAGGTAACAAAGGAGGATGAGAAGGAACAGAGTGATACAGAAGAGCACCCAAGAGGGAGGAGCCCCCTAAGGTTAATAAAAGAAAGAAGGGAGCTGTGGTGTGTCTTGACCTACATCAATTGCCAGTTAGCCAAGTAAAATGCAGCTGGCATTTTGACAGTTGGCATTAGCAAGATGGGGGTTTTGGTAAGTAATTGATTAGTTTATAGTAGTATCCTTTTTAGCTTTAAAATTTGTTTTAATTGATTATATATATTTTTGGCATCATTATCTACTCCAAGGTTCTCCCACCACCATGTCACCTGTGAACCATCATCTTGATCTCTTGTTCTCATCCCCCTCCCTTGCTTTACGCTTTAGTTCTGCAGTCATTTTGTTAGTTTTAACTTTTTCTTGTCCTTTTGTCTATTTTCCCTACATTCCACATATATGAAAGCACCCAGTATTTCTTTTTCTTTCTGATTTATTCCCACTACCATGTCTCCTTCTAGCTCCATCCATGTTGCCACAAATTTTAATGTCTTTTTTTGATTGCTGAAAAATATTCCATCTTGTAAATATACCACAACTTTCTGATCCATTTGTCTGTTTTGAGACATTTGGGTTGTTTCCATAGTCTGGCTATTGTAAATAGTGCTGAACCTTTTTATCATTTAAATG